>JAODTR010046529.1:0-18811 GCA_025399935.1 Amblyopsis rosae | reverse complement strand
ACCAGAGAGAGAGAGAGAGAGAGAGAGAGAGAGAGAGAGAGAGAGAGAGAGAGAGAGAGAGAGAGAGAGAGAGCTCAGCTAGGCAGCATACCAGAGCCATACGTTAGTCAAGCTAAGTTACTGTGCATTATGTTGCTGGTTAGTGAAGTAGCGATGACAGCGGCCGGAAAGTCATCACTCGCCTGTCTGTCAGTTAGTCCGTCTGTCCATCAGTCCATATTAATAAACCCCCAAGCCAGACAGGAGCAATCAACCACCTATGAACTAGTCTTAAATTCCTGGACATGGTACTTGGAAGCAATAAAAGAGCTTGGTCCATACTTATAAGTGCTGGTCATGTTAGATCCCCACACCTGTGGCTGTTACCAAGAAACAAGCAAATTAAGGTTTTAAACACAAAGGCTGTCCCTTGTGATGGTGACATATAAAACATAACTAAATCGGTTCTTTGTTGACCTAAAAGGCCAGAGAAGTGAGGCCGACCATATTAAACACATTAAAAGAGTGATGAGCTGGAGCTAACAGCTAGCAGCGTGTGACATAAATGCACACAGACAGCTGTTACACATGCTACACCGTGACATCAGCTAATGCTGGTCACGCAGAGCAAGCTTGACACATCAGGGTAGAGGATGGGGCAAATAACTTAAAAAAAAAAACTTATTCTCAGTGACTGTATTAGATGTCATGAGTACAGTCCTAACATATGGGCAATTGTGGTCGTGTAAAGTCTGTTACCAATCACACAAGTGTGATGAGTTGGCTTTTGAATAGTATAGCACAATGGTATAAATTACAAGCACCACCCATCTGGTAAGAGAAATTAAGCATCTGCAATATTTGCAAATACAGGTCTGCAGACAAAAGGAAAGGAGGTTAGTCAGACAGAATTTGTTGATGTGGTGTTCCACATCTTACCTACATTGCTGTCTGATTGTGGGGCAATGCAATCTGCTCCCAAAACCCATTTCCCCCAGATCTACATCAATAGAAAAAGCAGTTCTCAGGTATCAACTCACGAGGACAGATGTGGCAAAGTAAAAAAAGCTCAACTAAGTCTAAAGCACCAGTCTGTGTCGGCACCACTGTACCAGCCAAGTGAGTGACCAAGTTGAGTTGAAAACTAAAGCTTTTTCTACACACTCAAAAGCTTTCGTCAGTGCGTGTGGCTTACACTGCCCCTTGGTGGTGCACAGATGAACTGCAGCGTTTTATGACAAAACACAAGACATAAAAGACAATGTGGCACCAGCAGGCTGAGCATGAGATCATTTAGCCTCATGGGCCACATTTTCTTTGAACCAAGTCCCTTATTGATTTCCTGTGCTTGTCACTCAGAGTGACTCTTTATGGGGGGGGGGGAGATGTCTCCTGTTTCTGTCCTTCCATTAGCCCGGGAAGGGGTGGTTGGAGTCCAGGGAGGAGACGAAGGAGGCGCGGGGAGGCCACATGCAATATATCCGGGAGGAGAGGAGCGGGAGGAGGTGGTGCAAAAGGGAGGAGAAAGAGAGATTAAGGACCCAAAAGCCCTTAGGTGGTGGACAGGAGGAGACTTAAGGTCACCCCCGGCCCCCTTCCCAAGTCAGAGGAGCAGGTGGGAGGGTAAGGGAAGAGGAGAAGAAGGAGGAGTCTTGATAGGTAGAGAGGAGGAGGCAGGCCAGAGGAGGGGCTACATCAAGAGTAAAACAAAAAATGGCAATTTGAGTTTAAATCCAGCAGCAAGATGATGAGTTTCAGCCAATAATAATAATAAATAAATAAATAAATAAATAAATATTAAATAAATGAAAAGAAAACTCATTCAAAACAACAAACTGGTTAAAAAGAGCAAAAATAAAAGAGAAGATATTTGGGTGTTTGTGTTTTAATAAATGTCCCTTTCCACAGTTTGATGCTTGTTGATGTTTTATCTGATGCTGCTGCTGCTGTTTACTGGTGTTGTGTATCCGTTGGGAGCACTTCATTCGCTCACCTGGCGGGGTCGTCCTGCGTCCAAAGTAGCCCAGGACGTGGGAGTACAGCTCCCTGAGCGGCGCGTCACCCATGGAGACCCGACCATGCCGCTGGGGGGAGGAGCCCTGGGATGACCCCTGACCCCGCGGACGAGGTTTGGAAGAGAGGGCGTGAACCACAGTCTTATAGACCCCGCCCAGCAGTGCCACCTGGTGGTGGTGGCGATAGGCGCTGTTCCCCGGCTCCTGGGAGCGGGAGCGGGAGCCGCGAGGCCGCAGGCCCGAGCGCCCCAAGCGGCCGCGCACGCCGCTCGCAGCGGAAGCGCCAGCCGCGGTGTCGCGGTGAGCCTCGGCACCCGAGCCCGCCCCGGAGGGCCGCTCCTGGACCCCTGCTGGTGTGGGCCCGGTCTGGCTCTCCGGGCCACAGGGGGCACTAGTCACGCTAGCCTCCACCGCGCACCCCTCACCCGTGTCGCTGTAGCCCTCCCCTGAGCCCACCTTCTCATATGTGCCCACCTTCTGGCTCACGGAGCCAGCCTTGCCGGCGGCGCCCTGCCCTGCCTTGGCCCCGCTGCCGAGCCTCTCCCCGGCAGAGTGGCTGTGCGTGTGGAAGTGGCTGAGGCGCCGCAGCCGGGCCTTCCAGTGGGCCTCCTTGCTCTCCAGGGGGTTGTGGAACTGGACTGACTCCGTCGAGGGCCGGAAGCTGACGTGGACCCCGCCGACGTGTCGCTTCTTGGGGCGGCCGCGCGGCAACTTGGCCCGGGCGTGTTGCGGCGGCGCCTCACCTCGCTCGCTGCTCGATTCGCCGTCGGTGGCGTCCTGTCTGGTGAAGTGGGACTGCTCGCGTGTCGGCTCTTTATCTACCGTCTGCCACTCCCCCGCGTCTTCCCACCCCGCGCCCACGATGCCCCCCGATCCTCCTCGCCCCCCGCCCGCCGTTCCATCCTTCTCCTCGGCCTGCCTCTCTGAACTAGAGCTCCCCCTGCAGCTGGAAGGCTGCCAGTGACACTGCAGCTCCAGGCACTCGTAAATGCTGCGCTGCTCCTCCTCGCACTCCTCTATGGAATCTACGCTGCTGTGTCTCGCCGACTGACTTACCCGTCTGTCCTCCCTGCCTGTCTGCCTGTACTCCCTGTGCGTCTGTCTGTCCTCCCTGTGCGTCTGCCTGTCCTCCCCGAGCTGCCCCGCCCGCGCTGCCTCCGTCCGGGCTTTCCCCGTCTGCAGGGAGAGGGGTGAGGGGTTTCTTCCGCCGCTTTCCGCCTCGCGTGCACCGCCGGCGTGTTTCCCAGCGGCCTCCTCCTCCCTACTCTCTCCTCCTCGCTGGGTGAGGTACTGCCTAATGGAGGAGAACAGATCCTCCTCCTCGTCCTCCGCCTCCCCCCCCACGTCGCCCTCCTCGCTATCCATTTCCCGCTCGGGGGAGAAGACGAAGGCCGAATCGGAGGCGGAGCCCGGGCTTTGAGAGCAAACCCCGGGCCACAGCTGGTCGTACAGGCTTGCGCTGTCCGCGGGGGAGGCGACGCCATTGAAGGAGGTGAAGGGGGCAGGCGAGGAGGGGGGGTGTGGGGGGGTCGGTGGAGCTGTGAGTGAGGAGGAAGTGGCGGGGAAATGGGAAGGGGCGGTGGTCAAAGGGGGGTCGCTCTGGATCTCGTCACCTTTGACCCGCTCGGCAATGAAGGGCTCCATGACGTCGGACGCGCTGCTGCTCCGTGCCAGGGGGGCAGGGGGCGCCGAGTCCAGGTCACCCGCCCTGCCTGGGAACACCTCGGCGGGAGGGGCCTCCTCGCTCTGGGAGGCGTGGCGCGTCCGGGATGGGCGGAGGGTCAGGCTGATCGGTGGGTCCTCCAGGTCTGGTGAGTTGAGGGACACGGGGAGAAGGATGAGGGGTTAATGGTGTGACTGGGAGAGCAGGAGCGCGTGTATATGCCGGTTAATGCACACAGGCGGGGAGACGTGATGGAAGTGATGTACGCAAGCGCTAACACGAATGGAGCAAGAGGAGGACATGAGCGGCCTTCCTTCATGATCTTTAGGATGCAGCGACACATTCGTGATGCTTCAAATGTACACATTTAAATAAGTATGTCATACTCAGTCATCAACATTCAATGTCGACTCGAGTATCAATAAGTTCACTTAACTTTTATGTTATATTATGCATAGCATATCAGTGGAACCCACACAGAATACATGGACATGCAACAACAAGAACAACAATTTATCATAGGCAATGGTAAAAGAGATGACAATATAGCCAAAATACTGGAGGACATTTGTTCAATTCTGAGCATCAATACTGTACTCAACCAATAGAAAAAATGGTCTATATAAAAGTAACACATCAACCACAAAACTTCTGCTTTTTCACTTGTTTTAGGAACACATTTTAAATAGAGGGAACCAAACCAAACGGTCAACTGGTTTCCTGCTAGTAAACATGGCATCATTTCATAGGCGGTTACCATGGCCATATAACCACACAGTGAAGAGGTGCAAAAGGGCATGCAATTAATTTACACATCCCAACATTATACTATGAATCTCATTTAGTAAATGCAATGATCTCCCTCCATCAAACCACGTGTGTGTGAACACAATGAGGGATGGTTACAACTAACGCATACTGGTTTTACTAAAAACACAGTAGCTAGTAGTAGATAGTAGCACACAATGTTAAACTGAAACATGCTAAGCCACTACATCAAAATGCCAGACAAATGAAAGGGGCTCGAGAAAACCGAGACATGCAGGCTTTCCCATACTGCTTGTAATAACGCATGCATGTTTATATGTATATGTATGTTCATTGTGTGACGGTGTAAAGAAGGGCGACTGCAGTCAACCGTTGATGTTGTCCAATACACCACGTGGACACGTGTGCGCCTACAGGCCATTTCACACGGTTTGGACTACAAAGAATTGTAGTAATCCTGTGTCAACACTCACAACAACCTGACATGCAAAAGGCGATCACTATCAGTCTTCTGCAGGAGGCTGCAGAGGCACAACCAAAGCCAGATATACGTGTGCATGCAGACGCAGATGCATATTTAATTATAGAGAACCTTCAGACATGGAGGAAGGCAGGCTATTTACATTTCAAACTGACAAAACGCGCACGGAAGCAGATACAGACAGATAGGGGACAGGGATAGTCAATAGACAATATATAAAGGTGTTCTGGCGGGAAATACTTGCATGAGGGACACACAGGACAAAAGACACAGACAGGCTAAAGTAGGCCGTTACACGGTGTGGTGTAGTTACAGGTGCAGCCTCATTACACCATGTGATGATGGAGCACTGGCATACAGACAACAGATGACCATAGTACAAAGATATCTCTCTGTTTCAGGCAGAGGAATCTCCTATGTAAGCAGGCAGGAACACACACAGGCAGGCAGGCAGGCAGGCAGGCAGGCAGGCAGGCAGGGTGTACCTGCCAGCTGGTCAGCTAGAGGGGGAAGAAAGGGGTGGTGGTGGTTGTGTAGGACAGGAAGAGGCGGGGCCAGAGCTGGTGCACTCTTTGCACTGCGGATAAAGGCTGAGGACAGCAGAGAGTCCCCTGTAGAACAGCTACGCAGGGCTGGGAAGGGAGGAGGAGGAGGAGGAGGAATTAGGCGGGGGAGAGAGAGTGGTGAGTTGGAAACAGAGAGGGAGAATACAGGAAACACCAAAAGATCAGAAAGAAGAACAAAGGAGAATGTGTGAAGAATGGAAATGGGAATTAATAGAAGAAACACAAAGGGGAAGAAGAGAGGAGAAGTTGGAGAGAGGAGAGAGGAAGAGACAAGAATAGAACAGAGAATTATTTATTGAAAAGTTAAGTGAAAAGGGAGGCCATTTAGAGAAACTGTGTGGATATAAAAGTCAGACTATACCGACGCAGACAGAGAAGTTCAAACATTAACACCAGCAGAAAACAGCTGTAATGGTTTTGCACACAAAGTGGAGGGAGAGAGAGGGAGATAGGGTTAGGCTTGGAGGAGAGACAGTGAGAGGCTAGTGATAGCCTGGCTAATAGCACTGCTGGAGTCTCAAATTAAAGTGACGAGTCACACTTACTAGACAGACTATCAGAAGATCGTTTTTGATTAACGTATTTTATCCACATATTCCATATCAATGGTTGTGTTTCACAAAACGGCATACATCTCCCTAGATAGTACTTTAAGTCAAGGGTCGAACCCAAGATCCAGACATCCTGCCATCTCTAACTTCATCAAAACCAATGCGTTAAAAGGTTTCTGTGTATCACTACCTATATTATTGCAGCAGGTCCTTGTATGGTAGGGTACCTACTAAATGCTGTATTTCCAGTAGCATTTATTTAAGTTACAGCATAATTGGTTCACGCTTGTAAAGTACTTAGTAGCACACTAGCAAGCTTTTAAACTCTTGTTACTGACAATTAAGAAACATTGCAAAATTACATTCGGTAGTCACTAAGACTGAAATGGAAATTATCATTCATGCTTTGATTTACCCTCGTTAAGATTACTGTAATTCTCTTTTTATCTGTTTTTTTTGTATGTAGCTATCTCTAAATCACCTACAGACTTAACAAAAACAAATCTCATCTTCTCTGCACTGGCTCCCAATAAAATTCTGCATCCATTTCAAAATGATGCTGTTAACTTACAAAGCCTTGCACAACCAAACACCACAGTACATCACTGACCTTCTAAGCCTATATATTCCAAATAGACCTCTCAGATCAATAGACTATAATCCCTTAGCTGTCCCTCACACCCACTTCAACACAAGGCGACCGAGCCTTCCGAGCTATTGCACCCAAAATATGGAGCACCTGTTTGTTCCCTACACTCTACTGATATTTTGTATCAAACAGTTCAAAACTGTTTTATTCACACAGGCTTTTGGTTAGCTTTTAAATTATTCTTCTTATTTATTTTTTTATCTGACTGTACTTGTTCTATTATCTCTACATATTTTAATTCATGTTTATTGTATTTTATTTAACTTTTCTGGGTTGTTTTCTCCTTTTGGTTGCGGCGTTTCTACCTTTATTTGGTATCTACCATGTTTTTATTTTATTGTAAGCACTTTGTGATTCTAGATCTGTGAAAAGCGCTATATAAATATATTACACACTTTGGCAACAAACTGAATAAAATCTACACTGAACAAAATTATAAACGCTTTTGTTTTTGCCATTATTAAAAAAATATTATTTATGGTACTGGGATGTTTCTTGCCAAATTATAATTATTGTGATGGTATTTGTCTAGCACTAATTATTGTGTGTAGAAACATTATTTAAAGCATGCATAGAGTGCAACAGAATGCATATAATATTAACAAGTCATAGATGCTGCATGAGCTTCAGCATATATTTACAATTTAATAAGATATTTAAATGGTGCTTTTATTCACTTAAACAGGCGAGTGAAGCCTTTGTTTAAACCAGGATCATTCTGTGGAGATGAGCGACAGAAGGCAGAGCTGCAGAAACATGCAGGAGGAGGACGAAAGACAGGTGGCTTAACTTCCCCATGGCAACCGTCTCCCCAAAAAGTACACACACAGACCAAGCCAACCAATTATTTCTGGGAAATGTTCTAAACCTTGTCGTAGATGTGCATCAGACACTGCAGACGGCTGTTGCTCTGTTAACAAGAACCATTATAACTCTTGACGTGCGTCGACGCGTTCAGTGGCCGTCGTTGAAAGCAGTCCTCTCTCGCTACACACAATACATGTCTCATACCTGTACATCTTAAAAGCTGCCAGTCAACCTTAGTTTGTTTACGGAGAAGGTGATACGTGAATTATTATACTCTCAGGGGAGTTTTACTTCTGTTCAAGATCCAGATCCACACGTGTGCCAAGACTAGGCGCCCGTTCTCATATTACAGGGTGTGTGTGTCGCCAGCTCCAAAGTAATTGGCTTGTTGATGTTGGTATGAATGCAGGAGAAGCCTTCTCTATGGGAGAAAGTGTGCAGAATAGGTACTGTGTATGCCCAGTGATGAGTACAGTGTGGTTCAATGGGAAGATACTGTATATTCAGAGGGGAGAGAGGCTAAGACTGACCGACGGTCTTCTGGCGGACGATGCTCCTAGCCTTCTCTATGCCCGGGGAGCCAGCGGTGGTGGCACTGCGCTGCCTCATGGCTGCAACCTGGCCGGGCTGGTCCCTGCTCCAGCCCTTAGAGAAGGACCGGTCCACACACTGGGCCTGGCCCTCCGCACCTATACCTGGCACGCACGCACACGCAGGCAGAGATATGCATACAAACACACTCAGACACAGAGGCATACACACACACACACAGAGGCATACACACAGGCAGAGATATACATACACACACAGACAGAGGCATACACACACACACACACACACGCACACACACACACACACAGGCAGAGATATACATACACACACAGACAGAGACATACATACACACAGATAGAGAAAGATGCAGACAGAAAGACACACACACAATGAACAGACAAATGCACGCACATATGGACAGACAGACAAACACATAAGCAGACAGACAGAAGATGAAGATGCGTGTTTGGATGTGACGGAAAGAAGACGTCTTGGGCGAGTCTGGAGAGAAGAGGCCTGGAGCGAGACCAACCTTTCCCTTTGTGCTTCTTCTGTTTCTGCTCACTGAGTTTGTCCAGCGGCAGCTCGTTCAGATCCACATTGTACAGGTTCCTGGCCAGCACCTGGGGACCAGCACAGACTGCCTCAACGCCTCAGCAACCATGGCGACGTGCTACGGCCACGCTGAGTGCACGCATGGCGCTGCGTTACCTTGGTGAGCGTCTCCATGGTGAGGGACCACTCTGTGACCAGCTCCTCCCAGCAGGTGAGAGAGGAGAGGACAGAGAGCAGGTCATCCCACAGCTCCCTGCTGATGTAGACGTTGAGGTTCCCCTTGATCCACGCTACGATCAGGGTCTGCAGTCACATGGGAAAGAGACAAGACACCACTTATTATGCAGGCAGTGCAACCTGTCTTGCTACCTGTATGGTAGCAGTAAGACAGGCAGTAAGACAAGACACCACGTATACAGGCAGTTTATAATATGTGGGTTAAATATTACACACATACACAAATAAGAAAAATCTGACTGACAAATATAATAATAGGAAAACGTTCCTTGTAAAATCGTTAGTTATCAAGTATGAGGTATTTACAGTATTTATTTACACACTAGCTTGTCTGTTATTGTTTGTCATGCACTGAGATTATCAATGTATGACAAAACATGCTGCAATAAATAATTGTCATCAGCGTGATGAAGATGACGATGATGAAGATATAAAGTAGAGAGTTGCACCTGAAAGATGGCTCCAGCCAGCCTGCCAGACAGTGTGTTGTTCTTCTTGCAATGGGGCATGAAGGAAGGAGGCCTCTTCATCACAGACTCTGTCACCCTGAGCAGCACCAACAAGATCTGCTCCCTGTGCACGCACACAGCACACGGAGCTTCACGTGTGCATCTGGGTGACATCATTACACGCAGACATGATGCCCAACTTGCTTTGGAACCCACATTCTCTGTGAGCCTGAAAAGTATTTTCTTTATTGACAGAGGTGGTTGTTTTTGCATGTTAATATTGTAAAAAAATGATCATAATTACTATATATAAAAAGTTTACCATAGGTTAATATTTGTGAACTGCAAATTCTTCTTTTGGTATAAATAATAATAAAATCAAATTTCAAATAAAAAAAATGTTTATGGATGGGAAGAAAATATCTAAACTATCTTTGATGGATATCAAACAGAAGCTAAACAGCCAATGATGCAGTCTACCTGATGCAGATGGTGTGTGCCAATGTTCTGTGCTATGGCAGACTAAATTAGATAGCATGTCGTTTGCAAGCATTTACCACGTCTTCTGGTCCATGGTCTCATGCATGACGAGGCTGCGGTAGATGTTGAGCACTCGCTTGCACATGTCCACGTGCTCTTCTAGAAGACTTTTGATGTCGTTGGCCGGCTCCAATAGGAACACGTTGGACGAGTGGCTGATAAACACCTTGGTGAGAAGACAACAGGAGTCAGCCATGCTGTCCTTCCTGACTACAGACACAAGATAGCTTTCCTTTTGGATTCAGATGTTTTCCGTTTGGTATCATGTGTATTGTTTTATTGTCTGTTGTCACGCTGACGTCACTGCTCATTGTTTACAATTTATCTGATTCAGCAGATTTGTTTGTCATCTGCAAAACACAGGGAGGTCCAAGGGAAACACACGAGGACAAAGAGGAAAGGGAAGAACGCACCAAGAAGAAATGTGATAGAGTACAATGAGTGTAGAAGGAAGTGTGGATGTGTGTGTACGTGCAATACCTGCAGAGTGGTTTGAACTCCAGCATGGACACTACACTCCAGAAACTCACTGTCGATCCTCTTGTTAATACCCTACACACACAAACGTGCATGCGCACACACACACACACACACACACACACAGAGTTAATAAACGTGACAAAATCTGCAACCAGAGAGACAATCAACAATGCATACAATGGAAATAGTGTATTGATGTCAGGATGCCTTCCTAATCTTTCCATGGACTGAACACAGTGAGAATATAGTATACAGCACTTTGTCACTATACAGTATATACTATAGGAGTTAACATCAGTCAGGCCCTGAGCTGAGCTCTTCCTGGCCAGCTGAGACAATAGCTCCTCACCCCCTCCTCCGTATCGCCGTGCTGTGAGCCTGAGTCCATGTTGTTGGCTGTCGTTATGGGATACGGGCCCTCCTCGGCCTCCTTCATGAACACAGGCTTATCCTCCATGGAGATCCACTCCTGGTAAACACGAACTACCTTGCGCATGGCAGCCGCTTCACACATGGGCAGGAGAAAGGCCTACAGGACACAGGTGGTAATGGCAGCATGTCAGCAGTTATCACTTGCACTGGGTCACAGATATAGTCAGGTGTAGTCTCCACTAACACGGATTTGTTTTTTAAAACATTGAGCTTTTACTATGTTTACGCCTTGCATCCATACTACTCTGGAATTGTTGAGCTCCTAAACCAGAAATTCAGCATGCAGAGTTTTAGCATTAAAACTAAAACTGCGTTCTAGTCTGAAAGGGCATAAGCGGATCAGTTTGGTAACGATGACGCATACACCCACGTTCTCTTCCTGTTTGGACCTTATCAGTATGTTGCTGTATTTAGCTTGTTATGACTCCCAGTCAATGTTTTCTGTTGCCGGGATGCCCTATGTTCAAGGGTGACTTTCAGTAAATGTTCCACCTCATCGTCGGTCCAAGAAAATAAAATCCCTGGTCTTATTTTTCACCTTTGCTGTTCTGTTACAGTGATAGATAAGTTCCTATTTTAGTTTTTAAATCCCATTTTAAAACTAAAACAGACATATGTAGATGTAGTCTCAGTAATTCTGGAGAAGGACTGTTGATATTTGAACTCGATAAAAACTAAAACACATCTCCCTTCAATGCCATAGGGTGCTCTCTCAGAAGTTCCATTCCCCACAAAATGGAAATACATTGTGAAGGCTAGGATATTGTTGTTGTGTGCAGTCTGCACCAGTTGTGTTCCCATTTAGAGCCAGGGCGGTGTAACCTGATTCGCCAGATGGTTTGCTGTTACACACAACCATCGAGAGAGCTGTCCACTTAATGAGAACTACTTGGCAGGTGATTGGATGAACCTGTGAACCCAACCGGCGGAGCCAGTTCACGGTCCATAGCCTGTCGAGAGAAGCGTGAAAACATCTCATCGATAAGTGCCATTTAGTGCTGTTCTTTGCCCTTTCTCCCCCCCCCCCCCACCACAATCTAGCTGATCGCTGAACGTTGACAAAAAGGCCACTCGCTTACAAAGCGCTTTAAAGCCAGACAAACGCTAGGTCACCTGTCTGAAGATCTCGGTGATGAAGTTGACGTTGGTCCTGGTACTGGTCAAGACCCTCCTGACCACCTCCATGTCCGTCAGCTGCTCCTCGTCCACGGAGCACAGCGACGAGGAGCTGGGCTCCCTCTCCGTCAGGGTGGACGTGTTGGAGTGGCTCTGCTCGCCTTCGCCTGCCCCCAAGTAGCCCCCGCCGGACACGCCCCCGCCGGGCACCGACGAGCCCGGGCCCCCGTCCAGGTGGCTGTCCGACCGCAGCCCCCCGCCGCCGTCCTCGTAGCTGCCTGCTGCTCGCGCTGCCAGGCCTGCTGCCGCTCGCTGGGAGGTAACCACGGAGACATGACAGGAAACAGTCGGGTCAGCACGTGTGTGGGTGGCGTTTGGTCATCACAGCTCTAGTCTGTGTGGTTGTTGTTATTAGATAAATCTTTAGTTCAGCGCTGTTTACTCAGCTGTGGGGTCTAGTGGTCTGGGTGTTGGGCTCGAGCCTGTGTGCGTAATGACCTGGATGTTCCTGGGCACGTTCTCTCCCTCTGTTCCGGGGATGACAGTCTGAGTGTTGACCCTCGGCTCCAGCCAGAAGGAGACCAGCCAGCGGATGAAAATGACCCTGGCCTGCAGGAAGCTCTCCTTGGTGCAGAAGACTGCCTCGCCTGACTCCTGCTCCCTCCGCACCGGGTGGTAGAGGGGCCTAGGGCGCATTGGAGGCACCTCTGTAGGGAGCGCAGGGTGAAATGTTATGCGTTGACGTCCCAGGGGTTCACCGAGGAGCCCTAAATAACATAAGCCTCTTGCAACGGTCCCCTTCTGTAAAATATTGACTGGTCATTTTCACATTAGAAATGTATACTTTGTTGACTACTAGGTTAGCTAGCTACCTCAGGCATTAGGTCTGACAGCATAAACAGTTAGATATGCAATGTCACCTGTGGTATTGTAGTTGTCATACAATTATTTTATGTTTATATCCATTTATTGTTTTGTTTTTCGTTTTGTTAATTTTTAGATTGGATTATTCATTTTTAAATGTTCCTCTCCATTTTCCACAGCCACCGTCGGGTCCATAGACCACAGTTTTGGATTTAGGACACAAATTCAAATGTTCTGATTTTACATTCCCTTTAACCTTTGCAAAAAATGTGGAAGCTTAGATCAGCCACAATAAGCTGCTAACTTATTGAAAGTCACACAGAGCCAAGATACACCTCAAGCCTCTACTGTCACATTACAGGAACATACTGTACTTGCTGTGACTATTCAAAGTCTTCAAAAAAAAAAGTATCATATGACAGCAACTGACATTTTAGCTAGCCAAGTAGCTATAGTTTAGCTATACTGTTTAAATTGGAAAACTGTGTGCTACTGCTGATGGTTTGGCTAGCAGTACATTTAGGTTTGTATTCTTAAGATTAAATGGCTGATAAAAGACTAACAACTCAATGCAGCAATTGACAAACCCTAACCTCTCTGAAAAACATATTTATTAAGTAGTGCTTTTGTTTTTGAAAACTTCTGTGCCACAGTATTTAACTCTTCCTCCTACCATTTCATCATTGGCTGTTTCTGCTTACCGAGGATTGGCTGATAAAGACTTGTTTCCATGGCAAAGTTGGGAAAGATGTGTTGAAGATAGAACTTGCGAAAATGGCCAAACAGGAAGTTGAAACCGCGTTCATGGCTGTCCTTACAGCGCCACTCCAGAGACTTGGCCTTTGTGAACACACAAACAGACATAACGTACAGACACGCGCTTGTGCAAGCAAAAGAGCTCACACACAAAGCAGAGGCAAGAAGAGAAGTGCACTATTGTTTAAGATAGTAACAGGCCACTATTATCAGAGAGAGAGAGATTATGTCAGCATGAGGCATAGCTGATCTCATTTGGATCTGTACGCATTAGCACGTCCAGGAATTATAGCTTTAATGTCTGGTTTTGAAGAATTAGTGGTATTAGTTAGAAACAGTGCTGTCATCTCGTTGCATTTGAGATCTATTTAGACATGTTAGTGGTGTTAGTAAGAATACGGTTAATACCTGGTTTACCATATATTTTAGCAGTGCTTCCAGGAAGTAGGCAGTGAGATCTTCCTGGTTCTTATCACCCGACTGTGGAGGGACCAATGGGGTGATTTCTTCTGGTGTTACCTGAGCTGTAGAGGTCGGCGGGACAAACGTTAATGTAACCATATTCATACACGAACACTAAGCCTATATAAATATGCTGTAACATACAGCTCAGGCAGGCTAACACGTTTACTGACTCTCTGTTAACGTCAGGGGAGGGTTGATAAGGGTGTCCAGGGTGCGTGGCGTTCCGTGACACAGCGGAGCAGGGAAGCCCGGAATTAAACACGCAAACATGCAGAGCTGCTCCCGTTCTGCCTTGCTCTGCAACGCCTGCATCCAGAGCAGGAACAAACGCACTCCCTCACGGCGGATCTGCAGAGGAGACATGGGTGGAGGTAGAGTTGGAGGAGGGAAAGAGTACTCAGGTCTAGCCAACATGCTCTGCTGTCCTGTGGACGATGTGAGGGGCTAAGAGGTTTCACGACATGTAGCTGCTATACTGGTGAGTATGAGTGAGACTGATCAGAACAGTACCTTTAGAGAGTTCCCAGTGTGCAAGAGCTTCTTGAGGATTAGCCCTAGAAGAGACATTACCATAGCATGTCAGTCCAACATCATAGTCGGGTGACTGGGTAGCTTATATATCTTTTTAAGAGTGTAAGAAAAGTGGGTAGGAGAAAGGCTTCGATACCACCGTCAGAGGTGTATGAGTACAACTGTCATTAAGACAGCATCATAATCTGTAAAACACCACTCTGTGTTTTCACTATACTGCTGTGTTGGCGCCAGCCCATCTTAGCTTCATACAAAATAAAGATTTGTGTCTGTGTGGTTGAATACCCTGAAACTGGCCTAACCTGAGCAGCACACGGATATGAGACCGAGATCGGCTAACCTGCTAAAGAATGCGTACTGTACACGGCAATGAACTCAGAAAGGGGGGACTCTTTTTTTTAATACAAATTCCTCTACTTAATTTCCATAATTTGTATTTTTTACGATACTGAAAGTTTTTCTTTTAAATCATAACAAATGCTAAATATAGATATCATATACAATGCAATATTGTTCTCCTCATAGCGGGGTGATTATGTATTACAAGGGGCGGTTGAAAATCTTGTGTGTTGTGATGCACCACTGCACGAGAGCTAGTGGAGGAAAATGCAGAAGCAGAAATGTATGCAGCTTGGTCATTTTGTGCCTGGTGCATGTGTGTGTCTTTGTATCTGTGTGACTGTATGTTTTACCGATGCTGTGAAACTGCCATCGGCTCTGGATTCTCTCTGGTAGGAGCTGGAGGATTCTCTGCAAGAGGAAAGATCATAAAGAATAGAGCAACTCAATAATCTTTCTTGAAGTGGGTCATCACTGTCATCCTATCAACAAACATTCACAACTTTATTTTTATGTACACTGTACCTATAATTCCCATGATAGTGTCACGCAATCACTGTTTTCCAAGGCCATTTAACCATCATTGCTGTTGGCGCTTTAGCATTGCATGGTACCAGGCCGGCTCGACTTGATTCGACTACTGTACTCACTTTTGGTGCTTTTCCACGACATGGAATCGGCTTGTATCAACTTGCCTATTGGCTTTCCATCAGGCAGAAGTTAAATTAAAAGGACAGACTGTACTTTTTATAGTACATCCTCTGTTGAGGTTCCAAGCAAGCTAACACTGCAGACTACTGACTGGTCGGGAAAGAATTGTAACTGACTGCATCATTATGCATTATGCGAGATGCTATAGTGACCGCAGTTTTTTATCCACCTTTAATTTGCCATGGTCAATTGAGCTGGTGTAAATGTTCCTCTGTTTGGGTGCAGATGAAAGGATCCAGCTCTGGATGGTGCAATTTGCATCACAAGAAGGTCTACCGAGAAGTCTCTGAACAGTTTGCCGGCAGCACAAGAATATTCAAAATTTCCAAAGAAATTCCAACAGTGCAGTAAAAAGTTTAATAAGAAATATATACAAAGTAAAAGTGTGTGACTACAGATCTATAAAAGGACCGCAAAGGCAGTTGTAGATCAAACAGTGGTGTAGCTATAAAGACCGGCAGCTACATTGAGGGGGTTCTATCTGCAGTGGAAACCAAGAAGCATCTGGTACCAAAAGTGAATAGTCAAGCCGATACCTATGGCAATGCGTAGAGTTGAGTCTAGCTGGTAACATGCAGTGGAAAAGTGCCATGTATTGTTTTTGAAGAAGATTGCTTAAACACTTTCAGATTTGTGGGCAGGGTTTACATGCAATAATATCAGCGCACTGCACACACACAGGCGCACACACACACACCAAGAGATAGCGATAGAGCCATCTTATCACAACTAGTTACTATTCAAAAACACTATGCAGCACGAGTGCTTAGTGATGTGCTAAACCACCACAGCCTGCCAACATGTTATAGCTTCACATGTCATTAAAGCAAAAAAGTAGTTCAAAAGAAAGTTAGACTTCTTTGCCAATATTTATTCAAATTCAATCATGATTGTTCTGTAACTTTATAACACACCCATTATAATTTAATAATTGTTTCATATAGGTAATCATTGTTCTACCTCAAAGATGAAGAGGATGGAATCCAGCTCCTCCCTCTGAGACTTATGACCTAAAACACATACCGAATACAGACAAGTAAGAAAGAATAACCGAGTACAACAACATAACCTTTAAAGTGTGGCTAATGTTATGTCCAACAGACTACCAATTAGTGCCAGCTTACCTTTCTGTTTGAGGCTGACCTCGATGGTAACAAAGTTCTCAAAGAAGACATAATAGATGTGGGAGTAGTTACAGTCAAAGAACTGCTTCAGCTCAGATGACTCTGCATTCTCTGTAAAGATGGACAGAGGGGGTCCATGACAGGAAGGAATGAACAGGAATTAAATGCCTCACACTTTTGATTTGCACACACACACACTCTCTATTATTCATATTTCCCCATCAACTGTCTTTACACATGCCATGACCTTTCTGATTAGATAAGGTTGAGTATTTAGTATATTGTCTACATATTGTATAATGATGTAAACATGTTATGATTGTAAATTCTACTAGTTTACAGTGGCATTAGAGTAGGTCTTGGAAAAATATATTTGATAATGCTATAGTTTTTTTTGATACTTCACCCTTACAGAATGCATACCTCAGACCATGGGAAATTAATTCCATTAATATGTGTGATATAAAATACAATGTAACACATACATTTGACAACTTTCCAGGTACTGCATGATCTCTATACTTTTTGTACAGTCTGTCTGTCCATCTTGCAGCTCTTGGGAGACTATAGCTATCCATTACGTCACGACAGCCAAATCCAGCAACAAACAGATTCTAACATTGGCTTGTTAAATGCTAGGACTTATCGGTTTCATCTGAAATATTTTTCAGATGCTTGGACAAGGCGGTAACCTATAATAAAACCTATAATGGCATGTTGAATAATTTTGCATGGCTTGTGTACTTCATCATAACCCATCAGAAGAAAGAGGAGTTAGGCAGAGGCAGGCTGGACTGTGTGCCAGTGGCTTGCTTGCTTGACAGTGTCATCTGTTGTGAAAAACTCTTGGCCCTCCCTTAAGTGGTCCATTTCTGTGTTTCGTCCATGTGCTTAGCTTAACTGTTTAAAATGTATGAGACCACAAATATGAAGACAGCACTTATGAGGCACACCCTCCTATCTAGGTTCATCAAACCCTTCTCGACAATGTAATGACAATTGTGCCTTTTGGATAGATCCACAATTATAACACATAAACAGAGACAACTGATGGGAAAATAGATCAAGTTTCCTGCAAATACAACTTTCAAAATTCCTGTCCCACCACCCACCCCCGAGGATCTTCTAAAGTCAAACCATTAAACATTCATGGCAGTAAACATAAAACATTTTTGAGTTTGAGTATGAACCTCTACCCAAAACCACATGGCTATTAGCTACTGTCAGGAAGGAGATTTAAAAGAAGAAAACACACGCAACAAACCATCTCTCAATGGCTAAAACAGTCTGACAAACATGGGACATTACAGGCTACTGCACACAGACCAAAAGTATGCAGATGCATGAACGCGCACGCACACACACACACACACACACGCGCAAATTCTGGTGATAGCCTTTCTGTCTCTGGGCTTGTTTATATGAAGAATGAAGACTTGCCAGACACACACAGCCCATCTGTGTTCTATGCCATAGCCTTTGTCCTTCTAAGGACTAGGCTAAACAGTCCAGCAGAGAGAATATATCTTATTATCTTGTGACATTTCTCACTAGCCAGCAATGTTTGTGGTGACTGACTGCACCACAAAAAACAAGACCACAAGCCTATTCAATTTAAGATTTAGCCTAAGTTATGTGTCAACTATGTATGTAATAATGCCACATGTTGGTCCTAATATATTGGAAAAGTACTCGAGTCACATTAAAATAGTAGCCTATATTAGAAAGGATAAATATACAAAATGAAACCAGCTCTTCATTTAGCCTGTTTCCAGTACAGGAGTAACCAGCCCAATCCAGGATTAAGTACTTTAATTTAATTAAATCTATGAACTGTTAGGTTACACACACCTTCTACAGTCTCCCTCACTAATGACCAAGGTAGTAATATAGTTCAAATGTGTAATATACTTTTTGTCATATTAACTGAATATCTCCTCACAGTCCGATAGCTGCCCATTCTATGTGCACGCTGAAAATAATAATCTGATGTATCTACACGGCCGTGGCTCTGTAATGAGGACACAAACAAAGTGGTGCAGATCCTACCACACAACACTATCTCAGCCATCCAATTTGAAAGGCAGAGCTCCCTATGGCATTCAAAGGAGAGGTGTTTTTGTTTTGATACAATTCAAATATCAACAAGCTTCCTGCATGATAGCTGACTAGATCTTTAAA
>JAODTR010046518.1:0-18814 GCA_025399935.1 Amblyopsis rosae | reverse complement strand
CAAAGGGGCTTCTTACTCTAATATTTAGTATATTTTCAGGAGTGAATACAATTTAAAATGTTTACTGTTTTCCATCTATATATACTCTGCAATGGTAATACAACATCAGTTTACATATAAAGTATTCACATTCAATAACTTCTGCCCTATCAAATGAGACCAGATGTGTGTATATATGCCTCATGGTTGAGGAACTACACTTGATTTATTTGTGGTTTTACATTTTAATCGTTTTTCCTGGAAATTGTGCTAGTTTATATGGGGTTAACTCAGATGCTGCTCAGAAAAAAAGCTTGCTGTGAAGACACCTCCCTAACAATAAGATTATTTTAAGCATCCTATTATGCATAAGAAAACCACTAAAACTTACAGTTAACCCAGTGTACAGCGAGACAACCACTGCAGGCTGCTGTGGTGGTAAAAGGAGGAGCAGAAGAAAGGTATTGCAATGATCTACATATGCTGGCCTGATGCACGCAGCATGTGCTTCAAAGAAATGACTCCGAAAAAAGGGTTAGGCTGTGTTGAACACTCAGACGTAATCGTCCCACAATAGCTCTATGTATAAATGCATAGTGAATATGTCAAACAAATGAGCATTTCCACAAACAACTTATCACACAATTGACATAATACATTTACAGTATCAAATATATAACATAAAAATATGTAAATTGTATATGCCTAATATTTATTTCAGTACAAATGGATATAAATATGAATCCAGAATAAACAACACAGAAGGGTAGTCTATATTAAAATGAAATGTGAGCATATCAAGAAAGCTTCTTATAAATCAGTGAGATATAACATATCAAAGGAACAGCTTGGATTACAGCCTTTCTAATGTCAGATAGTGACCCTCTCTTATCCTGCCTGTGACTATAGGATAACCTGTGGCTATCCTAGAGTGAGATACTTTCCTAAATAATTTTAAGATTATTTCAGATTATTTATCAAAACCATAAGCATGGTGAATCATCTGTGAATCAGCCTACCTTTTACTGGAATTCTTCAGGATAAATTAATCGGCCTTTCCTCAGGGAAAGTGTGAGAGAGTGTAAGCCCGGAGGGAGCAAAACGTCAAAGAGGACCCTTTAGTCCTGATTCCAAAAAGTTATCCCCCCCTTGGCTTTTCTGTTGATGGATGCAAAATCCTTTAAAGCACAATCATCACAGAACAAATGCATTTGAGCTGCTGGGCTAAAAAGCATGTGACTTTCACATTGAACTAGGGAGTATATGGTGGGGGCAGCTGGACATACTGGGGGATAGAGGGGTTGGGGAGGTCAGGGTTACAAGGCCAATGCAGCACAGTTGTTGTTCTATTAGGCGTTCTGGAACGGTGGATGTGCAAAGGCTTGCAGTACGGTACTGCTGAGGTCAATGCAACATGCTGAAGCACACATTTTCTTTCAGCAAGGCTGGGTGTGGTTCTGGGACAGATAGATGTAAAGCAGACACATGGCCCAATGGCGGCTTAATTAATGAAACAGTATAGCTCAGACTTCCACCATCTTCAACTCTACATTAAACGAGTGAAAACTGTACTACGTTATAACACATGAACATGACACAAACTGATGACCATTTGCAATTTTGGTGTAAACTTGTAAACACATTTTTTTAAGAGCTTATATAAAAAGGTTTTGTTATGACAGCAGTGATCTTTATCATTTCCGAAAGCACAAAAAAGGATTCCACGCCATACGTGAATTACAAGTTGCAACATAAATTAGAGCCAGAGCTGCTTATCTGTATATGCATTGCTTTACAGTATAGTACTGTAAAACCGTGCCACCTAGTGCTCACTAAGGAAACACATACAAGCTGCATAGCAGTGTCATTTGCAATAGTATATAGTTAATTTAATGTACTTTATGACAGCTCAGATGCATCACCTGCTACAGGTAAGCTTGTTTCCACCTGTGTGAATAACTTGCCTCTAAAGCGGACCCTTCATGAGTATTGGTTGCACTGCATAAGACATCACACATTTTAATAAGTATGAATAATTAAATAATTAAAGAGTTTACAATAATTGCTAACTTTTGAAAACATTAGGATCAGTTACTTTACTATCAGTGACTTTTGGCAACAGAGGTCACATACTATACATACATACATACACATATATATATATATACACACATACATATATATATACATACATACATACATACATACATACATACATACATACATACATACATACATACATACATACATACATACACATATATATATGTGTATGTATATATATACACACACATACACATATACACATATATATATATATATACATACACATATATACATACACACACATACATATATATATACACACATATATATATATACACACATATACATACATATACATATATACATACATATACATATATATACACACATATACATATATATATACACATATATACACACACACACACACACATATATATATAAAATATAATACATGGAAAGACCATGAAACCCTATAACCAACATAACAGCATTCAATCAGTTGAATTTTTTATGAAATGTCTTAACTACAGTAACTAACCACAACTTTCATTCTACACTGACCAACTCTTACAGATCTAGAATCAACCTTATCTCCACCTGCACCACTCCCCACAATGTCAACATCTGAGATATTTCCATCAACTTAAGGTTCAATAACTTCAAGAGCTGCATATTACATAGTTTCTACTTAATTACAATTTCTGAGTACACAAAAATTTAAATTTTATCTAAAAAAGGTCCATCAGCATTACTAGAGATTTGATTTTAGTTACAGGCTTTCCAGCCAACTGCACATCCTAGTGGACAAAATAAAGTCCTGATAAAACATTATTTTTAAATTGAATTAATACATTGAAACACTCTTTACTTTATATATAATCAATGACATATTGGTAGATATATCAATACATATGAATAAAACCCTAGAAAATGTAGCTTACTTCTGTGTTTGGAGCAAAGTGCTGCTGCCTTCAGCGTAGTGTTTTTTTTCAGTTTACAAATACAAAGCCATACTGCCACTTGATTGGTCGACAAGCATCCAGTGTAAAGGACTGCAGGCTAATATTTATTAGGAATACATACAATTTACCACAAAAGCACACAATTTAAAAGTTCAATATACTGGGCCTTCACTAATAGACTCCCAATGAATAAAAGTTAAGAGAAAAAAATAAGTTAAAGCCTAACAGTTAAAACAATGACATACAATTAAAATTAAAACAAACTAATTTAGACAGTTGTTGCAGTCCTAACAAGAGGTGGTGGGGTGAAGACATGCAACACCCCAGACTGCTCATGTGGAGTCTGAAAGAGAATACAAGTCACCGTATTACAGTGTTGCAGTATAAAAAATAAAAGAGAGATTGTATTTATGTGTTGGCACCTGACATACCTGATTACAGTCAGGAAGAGGCTTCAGGCCTCCTGTAAGCAAGTTATGAGGGTGAGGGCTCAGGTCTGGTTGTGTTGCCACTGCCTATGTGTAAGGAAAATAGGAACATGTAAATACGCTATAAACTCTAGTTCTCAAAAGGTGAGAGGGTCACAACACCCTGAATGTTGAAATAAATGCTTTCAAAATAAATTTAAACGTAGATCTACTGCTGTTAATACAGTAATGCATTTTGTTTTTTTATATATTTATATGCCATTGATGTTATAGTTACCGTAATTTCCCAGCAATTAACCGCGGTTAATACATCGATTTTGCAAACTGTTGGCAGCTCTGCAGCTAATACTCGGGTGCGGCCTATACACGGGGTTACGTTCTCTCTCTCTCTCTCATTGGGCTATTTTATTATTATTTGTAAGGTAATCTGGGGATATCAATTATATATAAAAACTATAATTATTTGCTATGGTAGTAGGACAATCTGACAAGGTAGAGGGTTTTCACATGGGAAGTGGCATCCTGCTCTCCATCCCGCCCACCTCTCGCGTGAAAGGCAAATCTACTGCAGTGTCAAGGAAGCAATGCGTCTGGTTGAGGTAACCATAGGAACAGAACAGTAAACAAACCATGTAGATGAATCAATAAACCTAGCCTACTGTATTTATGAATTAAACTAACCCTAAACATATGTGGTGAATA
This sequence comes from Amblyopsis rosae, assembly GCA_025399935.1. Classification (NCBI taxonomy): domain Eukaryota; kingdom Metazoa; phylum Chordata; class Actinopteri; order Percopsiformes; family Amblyopsidae; genus Amblyopsis; species Amblyopsis rosae. The sequence continues at coordinate 14,694 of JAODTR010046518.1, read as the reverse complement.
TGATATGCTTGTAATTTGTGCATTTTCTTACATAGTTTGAAAAATAATACCAATTTTTGCCTTTGTCCAATAAACATGTCTGGTATGTTTTGGTGTAGCCTATGGTAAAAGCTTGAGAAATGTGATTTTAAAATGTTTAAAATTTTGTGACAATCCTGTCAGTTGGTTCGGCTGTGCTGCTTTCTATCTTACATGCCTACAAGCCAAGAAGCATAGAACTATTGCCAAGAAGGCAAATGTGCGTCATGCCACCGCGCCACCACCTCAAAAAGTTTATACATTATATCCGATTGTATCTCAAAAGACGGCGGCAGTGTTCTCAATTCAGTCGCACTCAAAACATTTCTGATTATTCCAGGTATCCACACTGTCCAACCGTTACAGTCTTGCCGGCTTCGGATCGGTGAGTATAGGCCAGTCTGTGCTGTAACATGTACAACATTAAATTAAATGCAATGCATGCTGTCCGCGCGGTTATATTTTCTTTAGCATGCTGCTAATCGTGAACACACGGTGCACGTTGAACGCTGGCCCGCAGCCCACCAGCGTGTTGCATCCTTAGGTTGCTCCAGGCCCTTGCGGTCAAAGATTAATCCATAGGCGTCTCGGTGCCCTCTCGGATCCACATACAGTACATTCGGGAGCCGCGTTTCAAAGTCTGTACGAAACTTGTGCAGGAATGAGGTTCTGTTTCGCTGGTTCTGGAACATACTCCTTATCTGATAATGCATGCAATATTCCATATTGCCGGGGTCATGACAGGAGGTTTTTTTTTTGTTACCTATTGACTATTGGTTATGCGCCTACTGCCTGGCCACCGCTAGCAACCAGAACTGAACTTGGAAAGGAAAGCGATATTGGACTTTTTTTAGGGAAACCCAGGTAAATCCCTCTGACAGTAATATAGACTTTGAATAGGAAGCTGCACAAAATACACATAACTTGAGCATATTTCTTCTGCCATGCCATTTCTTGGTGACTTGGCTTGTTAAAAATTATAAAAATGCCTCCAACCCGATGACGTAACATTGAATAAACTGCAGTTAATACACGGGTGTGGTTAATAGGCAAGTGTGTTTCTAAACATTACGTACAATACTGACCTGCGGTTAATAGTCAGGAAATTATGGTATATTAAAGAGTTGTAGTTCAGGCCTAAATATGGACTTACATTTTTTTTATATAATAAACAAGAATCAAAAGACGTTTTCGGAGTTTACACTTTCCCCCCCACTTCTGGGAGACCAAACCCCTAGACACCCCTTGTAGAGCCTTATAGACCCGTATCTATGAATCTCTCCCTGGCATGCAATAAGACCTAGGTTGGGTGACGTTTTCTCACAGATTGCCCATTGTTCATAGGTTGCGATCCACCTGCTAGATGTGGGTTACAAGCTATGAACTACAGAATGTCTATAGAGAGGTCATAGCTACAAACACTCCACACAGCGTACACTTGACTGAGTCAAACCTTCTCAACAGCTTTGGACATTGGGTTTTTGGCCGCTTGTCCTATAGGAGAAAGAAAGCCAGAAGTGTGTGGTACATCAGAAAGCGCATTGTAATTCAATGTGGGAGACAACGATCTTGGAAGGATGGTAAGTTACGTTTATCATTGTAGCAACCGACACACAGGTAGATGAGGCCGGCGATGAACAGCATGACGAGAAAAACTCCAGCTGCAATCCCGACAATGGCCCGATCACTCAGCCCTTTCCCTAGCGGCAAAAAGCCCACTGCAGTCATTGTACATTTCACAAGCAGCTGCCAAACAATGTACAAGTAATCATACCTGGTCCAACGCTAAAGGTCTGGGATGGACTTCCTGCAGTAATGCCGGCATATGGAATGACACGGAATCTGTATGTCGACTGTGGATCTAAATATTCAATGTAAACACTCCGAGTGGAGCCAGATGTCTTAATGATGGAACAGAAATCCTTTGAAGAACTTCTGGTTTGGCTAACATTGATGAGATCTGGTCCTTTCATTTGGACACCAAAACCTTGGAAGAAGCAAATGTCAGCATTTAGTATTGGTTGTTGTTAAACATGTCTGATAATGACGTATAAAAATATTCATACATTGTACTATTTTGAAAAGATCTAACAAATTATTAAATGAAATTCACAGAGAGAGAGAACCAAACAATATATTTACTATTAAGAATGGTTTCTCAAATTTCACTATAGTGCTGTGTGTCTTTAAAATATAGGCAGAGTATTGTTTATACCCCTAGTATCTGGTCTGTTTGAGTTTCTGTTTTTAACACCGATGTGTTCCCATGGTGGTTTGGTATATTCCATGGTAAAAATAAATTTAAAATCGTCTTGGGATTTGGAATGCAGTGTTTACAGAACAACACTTGCCTTACCTGTAACAACTGAAGTGGGTGGGACATCCCAGGTCAAGGTGATGGCAGTTTTATTTTGATTAGAGATCAAACTGGAATCTGAGATGGTGGGGCCTGAAAAGGGAGGGGATGGGGGCATATTGTGAGAGAAAGAGTAAAAAAAAGGGGATACAAGAATATGGTGCTTTGTTTAAAGGATACAGCAATATCAGGTATACATTTGCTCTCATTCTAAGACTCCTTTGTGCAGTTCCACCCTGGCAAATCCACAACTGCAAATTAGAATCTGAAGGCAACATAATCCCCAGTACATTAATACATTATTAGACAAGAAACAATAGATGTGCAGTGCACAATGTTTAAATATCCCTACACTTTACCTGCGATGCCATATTAAAATATTTTAATATCACTGCTGTAATTAAAAATATACAGAAAAATGTTAACATTTTATTTACAAATAATCTAACATCAATAGTACCTATTAACTGTGTGTTCCTTGTCTTGACACCAAGTGGATTGCGACAGGCACAGGTGTAGTTTATGACAAGGGAGCTGCTGACATCCACATCATGGATTGTGAGCTCAGCGGTATCGGCACTAATCTGGTATTTGTTCCCGCTGATTATGTCCATGCTCCAATTTGTCCACGACACCACAGGCTCAGGCAAGGCGTCACTTACGCAGTAGATGGTGACTACTATTTTGCCATTCGAGTCGACTATAGCCGTGACACTCGGCAAGAAGTCCCCCGGACTATCTGGAGAACAGTTGGACATTTTAATAGACGTGTGTGTGTTTTCAGCCACAGCTAGCACGGTTGAGATTACAATGCCACCGCCATCACGCTCCTCAGATTTGCATTACAACAAACTTTTATGTTATGTTAATGAACTGTAAGTAGTTTCTCAATTGCGGGATTCCATGACGACGGGAGGAAATATGACTATATTGCTTACGTGTTACGCATGTATACACTACATGTGGGAACACCAAACCCAAAACACAAGGTATTAAAATGCATACAATTACGTAAATATGCGACAGCATGTTCGTGCGTTGCCAAGATAGATTCCACGGGGAAAAAGATCTGTGACATACATGCTGCAATGCTACACTGGTCCTGCAGGATTGGATGGTCTCCTACACACGTGACATTTCTGCCATTGAGGTTGGCGGAGGCCGTCATATTGAGCCAGAGGTCCCCAGTCCCACTGCTACCGTTGCTCAGGGCTGGGAAGGAGAGCCGGGGTTCGGGGTTGCCTCCCGACCAATGGCAGCTGTACTGCAGGTCCTTGTTATTCGATGAAAGGACTGAACACAGCGGGTGGCCCACAGGCCTCTCTGCTCAACAAAACACGAGATGGTGTGTCATTATATAGTTCCTTGAACCCGGTGCACAAACACAGACCGTACCTTCAACACACCACAGCGAATATTACCATAGATGTTGATGGTGACGTTCTTCTGGCGCATCGCTCCAGTCTGGTCATTGACCAGCATGCATGTGTAATTGCCACTCTGGCTGGTTTGGGCATCAGTCAGGTTGAGAAGTCCCTTCTGGGCTTCAGGTAGAGTCAGACCATTAAAGACCCAGGAAACAAAAGGCTGCGGTAATCCCTCAGCCTGACAGGAGAGGCTGAGCGAACTCCCGCTCTCTACAAAGGGCTTTGCAGGAAGGCCCTCAAGCACTGGTTCATCTGGGCCATCTGAGGGAACAACATGTACAGTATGTGTATGTGGTGTATTGTATTGTAAAGGTTATTTGTAAAACCTCCACAACCCCAAAAGTGTACATTTTCATGTAGTGATTTTAAAGTGCACATGGCCATACAAGGAGGGGTAGAGAGGGGTTACAGCCACTCAGCACTCAGGTTGATGGACTATTTTCAACTACGGGATACATTCTGGACACAAAGCAAAGTGTTTACCTCTCTCCTCCACTGTTTAATGAATATATTAAATCTCATGTTTGGCAGGGACGGAAGGCAAAGTCCTTTCTACTTCAACATACAGATGATGATCAATGTAATAGTCAAGAGAGAATTATGTTGTTTAGTCATACTTACAGAGCACAGTGAGGTTCCAGTAAGCAGTTGCAGAGCTGAAGGGGTTCGTCAGGAACAGTGTATATTGTCCCGTGTCATTACGCCGGGGCCAATTGATCACTAAGCTACTGGGCACAATGGAAAAGTGCGAGTTGGTCTTTATCTCTGTGCCGTTGACATACCACTTAGCTTGCTCAACCTCCCCTTGCAGTATGCTGTACTGCAGTGTGTAGTTTGCATGTCCTTCTATGGCAGGGCCAGCTTCTTTAAGAGTCCCATTCTGGATGTAATCTGTAAAAGTGAAGATCAAATATAAACAGACTCAATATTGTTTTTAGGATGTGACTTATAGCCTACATATTTTTAAAGTGTAATTAATTAAATCAACCCTTCTCAAGCATACATTGAGCTACCACATATTTTAATCATAGCTTTTTAGGTTCCACAAATGAAATTCTACCTAGATTGATGCAATGTATAAATCAATCAATCTGCCAGTGGAGTCAACAAGTTGCCAATTTATCTTGCCAAGTTATTTAAATCCACTTATTTAAAAAAAAAAAAAAAAAGTTTCAAACACAATGAAAAGTCCAATACAGTAGCCAGAAGCTATACTTACCATACACTTTTAAAGTAAAGGTTGCAGAGGCAGTACCAACTCCAGATTTCGTAATTTCAATTGTGTAGATGCCACTGTAGCCAAGCTGTGCATTTAAGAAGGTAAGGGATCCATCCGACTCGATCCTCAGCACCTTACTGTAGCTGACAGATATGTCTGGTGAAGCGCTTGAGCCAATTGTCCAAGTGACCACAGGTAAGCTGCCTAAAAACCAGCCAACCACTGGGTCTGAGGCGCCACTGACAGACACAGACAGCGTTACATTGCTGCCAACTATGGCATTGACTAGAGTAGGGCCAACAGGTGAGATCAGGACACAGTGACCACCTGTCGACATTATCACAGAAAAGGGAAGATTTACACTAATGGGTAGTGCATGTTAACACAAAAACTAGGTAGGCTAAGCACGCATCCTAATATTTTCTCTTAATTTAGAGTGATACTACATACTAGCTTTATGTAGTGTACACCACCCCAAACACTAAACTTACTTCATGCCTTACCTGGAAAAGTGACCATCAATACCAAAATAATCAACGTGAAGTGCTGCAAATGAGTAGATCGCTTCTGCCGCATTTTGTCTTGAACAAAATACATGTTAAGTTCAGACCTTCGACCATTTATTTTCTTTACATTAGGCTACAAGTCTACTTATCCCACACGCATATAAATACAACTCCTCTACTGGCAGTTCTCTTGTGTAGCTACTCCACAGGGAGAGATAAAGAACGCCTGCCAGTGAAGACGAGGCTGTGTGTGCTCAAGAAAAAGCCTTCAGGTTCTGAGACCACACCTCCCAAACCAATTAATTGAATCATTTTGTCTTTACTCATAGCTGAGGGAAGCATAATAATGCTGTTGCCTACACTATTAAATACGTTTATCATGAAATGTAACTACGTTGGCAATTTACTAATGAGAAGCTGGGCTGTGCATTTAGCATGACCAAACACATACAGTGCAAAAGTTACAGCTAATTTGCATATGCTTCGAACACCTTGAATAAAACATACTAACAATCGTTGGTGGGTTCATATTAAAATATTTTTTATTTTTTTTAGTCATTGCAACCAGTATCCTGTACAATCTACAAATAATTATGGCCACACCTGTCTAAAGTCAACGTGTAATTTTGTTTTCTTTTGATCATACTGAGACACACTGTCAAAGCACACATTATAAACTTTATACACAGATGGAACTAGCAGACATGACATTTATACTGAAATTCACAGCACAATATTTGGGCCCGTATTGACACTTAATTTAACATGTCAATGCATGAACAATTGCTGAGTCAACAGACTGATGATGCAAATTGTACCTGTGTGTATATCAACAGCATAACAAGGAAATGTCATTCAAGTAAGTATTGCTTTTAGAGTGTAGGGACTCCATACCTGTCAAACACTATATGTACCCTACAATACATAATTAAAACACAAATAAATCATCAGGACTCCATCTGCGGTCTTGGTAGGTGATGCTGCAGGTCAGTTCCTCTCAGTATTCTGGTTTTCCTTCCATTCCACAATCACAGGACACGTAGCCAGGCATAGGGATAGAGTGCAGAGTATTGACTGCTGCTATGAGCTACCAGTCTCACAGCTCTGCTTTCATAGTGTTGTCCAGTAGTCCTACCAGCAGGAAAGACAATACTGTTGTGTGTCTCAAGAATTACACCCATAGGATACTGTATAGTTTATTAACAATCTATAAATTAATTATCAAATCATGCAAATGTACTTAATATTAAAGCTGGAATCACTCAATATAAATATGATTCTCTACAGACAGGGTAAAAAAATATATATATAATTAATTAAATTTAACTATTATTATTAAATATATATTTTTAAATAGATTGCATACTAAAAGATATACAAAACATTCCATTATATTCCATGATTAAATCCAGTAAATTATAGATAATTAATGTATGTATGCATGTACAGTACTGTATGTGTATTTATATGGTCTGAAGTCTTTATTTATTCAAATGATATACATAATCTAAACATGAGTCAACTGTTTTGTTGTAGGCCATTAAGGCAGCAAACAACTATTTTCTGGAGTAATTGCATCCTGAGTAGAGAATGACGTCACAATCCCTGTGTGCTGTAAACTGAGCTCCTCTGTTCTTTTTTGTCATAGGCGGTCCAGCCAGCATGTGTCCCATTGACCATATGGTTTGGTCTGATATGCTGGCAGAAGTCATAAAGCACCACTTTAAGATGAACAAACATCTACAGTATTAAGACCAGTGCTTTGGCCAAAGCAGTTCTAATCTAACATGTTGTTGTTGTGTTTTTATATATATATATATAATTAAAAAGATGTATGGGCATGGAAAGAAAATCATGTACGCAGGCCTTCCATGAATGGCAAAAACTCCTCTACAAGAAAAACAACTTACCCTTCTGCTTAACGCTACACTCCCAGGTTTCCCCGACCTTTATATTCTTCCTGCTTCTTTAAGTTTGCTCACAAGGTCATCCACCGTCTCCACCTTCATTCCCGCCTGTCTCTGTTGAGGCTCGTCCACTCTCAACACCTCCACCCTAGATGTCAGATCCACCCCCAAGTCAGCAGGTTTCATGACGGTAATCTTCTTCTTCTTAGCTTTCTAAGAAGGGTCAAGGTCCAAGAATTTACCATCCATCTTGTTGGTTTTATTTATATTAGCTCTTCCCCCCCCCCCCAGGAAATCAAATCCATAATAATAAAGTGCATTTTGTGTTGGGAGACACCCACCATGATGTTGGGCAGAGTGGCGTATCTGGGAGTGTTAAGACGAAGGTCTGCCGTCAGCACTGCTGGCGTGTTGATCTTAATGGTCTCCAGTCCACCATCAATCTCCCTTATTACTCTCACCTTGTCTCCTTCCACGGTCACTTCAGATGCAAAGGTGCCCTGCAGAAACACAAAGTGTTTGTGTGTAATATATATATATATATATTTTTTTTTTTTTATAAAACGATTTCCAAATATGTTGTTTGCTTGTCACACCTTTAATACAGAAATATATATTTTTTACATTCTCCCATAGACAATACCTAGTCTTCGTTACGCAAGGTACAAAAACACTGTGGCTGACACTTAGCCACACTTTAATTGATTTGAGTGGAGGGAAGAACGTGAAAGTCAGAGTTATATAAAGGATTGTATAACAGGAGATTATAATCAACCCAGGTTATTTGAATAATGATAAATAGCCTATGATTCAGGGCTTCAGCAGAAGACATCCCAGTTGCGCACCTGGAACTAGGCTACACAAGCCAAACATCATGAGACTGAGTTACGCAAAAAAAAACAAGAACAGCTTTCCTTTTTTAAGTTAAATGGATCGGTCGCGTACGATATTAAGAGGCTGCTGCTGTTAATGGTGTTGGGCGAAATGCTGCGGGTGCAGTCTACAAATCGGACATGCTTTGTGTGCTCTCGACAGTTCATAGGCACAACATGACCCCGAAAGAAAATACATCTATTTGTGATTTCAAATGTAACTAGGGAGGCCCGAAAGGGGGCCGGGCCATCCCGGGCCTCAGCATCATTTGAACACTGAATCTATATTACGCTACATTAAAAACAAACGGAACAAAAAAATAAATAAATAACCAAACAATACATTCAAATAAATAATACATTGACTTAAATATTATAAATATGTATTACTTATAGCAATCTGTATGATGCTTTGATTAATATGTATGGCTGGGTGAAGTGAATATAGGCAAGTCTACCTGATATTAAGTTTGCATTTTACAGTTGTAGGCTAGCCTAGCATATGAAATCACTGAGCAGGCCAGCGCAAGCTGAGGCGCACAGTGCGCAGAAGTTGCCAACGTTCTCCAGAGTCAACAGCTACAGAGTGCAGACCTCTAAAAGCCGTGTGGCCTTCGGATTAGCTCAAGAACAGTGCGTAGAGAGCTTCATGGAATGGGTTTCCATGGCCAAGCAGCTGCATCTAAGCCTTACATCACCAAGTGAAATGCAAAGCATCTGATGCACTGGTGTAAAGCACGCCTCCACTGGACACTAGAGCAGAGGAGACGTGTCCTCTGGAGTGACGAATAACGCTTCTCTGTCTGGCAATCCGAACGACGAGTCTGGGTTTGGCGGTTGCCAGGAGAACGGTACTTGCCTAACTGCATTGTGTCAAGTGTAAAGTTTGGTGGAGGGGGGATTATGGCGTGGGGTTGTTTTTCAGAGTTTGGGCTTGGCCCCTTAGTTCCAGTGAATGGAACTGTTAATGCTTCAGCATACCTTCATTAGACATCATTAACCTTCATGCGCTTGTAAAGGCAGGCGTTCCAAAACGTTTGGCAATATAGCGTATCTGGTCATGAACCTGTAACTAGCAAGGTTTAGCACAAATGCATCCTCTGCTGGCTGATTAATGTAACTACATCTTAATATAAACATTCTAGACATTATAACTAGAATATTTATACATAACAATACCCTTGCTCCAAAATGTTATGTCCAATATGTATGTATATAAAACAAGGTACATATCAGGATACCAAAACATGTAATCTAATGTAAAAAAAAACTGTGCACATTCATTTTTTTCCCCAATTATGTTTGTCGCTCACAGACGCACAATTGGTCATAATCACGCATTTGATACAAGGTAACATTTGTAATAATTATGTCCCCAGAGAATACACACTCGTCCTTTGTTCAAATGACCAGTCAAGTTCAAACTTGAGGTGATTACCTGAGGCCAATCCAACAAAGCTGCTGTCATCTGACCTGTCTGATTGCAGTCATCATCAATAGCCTGTGAAAACAAGAATCATTTACATGGTGATAACGAGGTACTATGCGTTAATATACATAGGAGCTCAGTGCGACAATGGTCGCAGTTCACAGTTGTTTGCAAACCCTCTTTAGAATAATCTGCATATCTGTATCAATGCCTCGTCAAATATGGTCTGATCTTCAATGTTACAATAATAGACAAGAAAAGTAAAGGTGCTTTTATTGTCACATACATGTAGTGAAATTCATCCTCTGCAGTAGGCTAATATTCCATCATTTTAATTACAGAAATATATATATTTTGTTTAATCTTAAAATCTTTTGTAGAATTACCCATTTAGACTATAAACCCAGATTAGAGCAATGAATCATTAGTAACCTAAATATGTAGCCGGGAACTTGTCTCTGCTTAGTTTGAGTGCTCTTGTCCTGCTTGAACATGTTGAGTGAGTGTCATTTCATCACTCATTCTTGACAGAATATTATCATACATTTAATAAACAAAATATGCATGGTGTACAAATGGCGGCAATTGTGAAAACTATTGCTACTGTCCATAGGGGTGGGGCGTCCTAAAAATAATGGCAAGAGCATAGCATTCAATGCAGAAGGACCTTTCTAGCACAACTGCATGTGATCCTGTGGACCGGCAGCCAAGCATCAGTTCAGATTGAGGGAGTACAGTATAATTTTACCTGCTTGCCAAGGATTACCATCTGAGCATCCTCTTTCTTGGCCAGAGCGGCAATGATCTTGGAGACCTGCAGAGGACCCATTGTCTCATAGTCCTTCCCTGCTACTTCCACGTGAATGCCCCGGTCTGCCCCCATCGCAAGAGCAGTACGGATGGTCTCCTGGTTCAAGGGCGTTTATTTAAGAGGCTTTGCAGTTTCACATTCAAATACATGATAAACTCACTAAACAGCAATACATTATTATTTAAGAGTGTAATATACAATGGGAAACAACCTACATATTGTAATCATAATAAAGAAGTGTACTTAGTTAATTCCATTAGATACAGAAACAATAAGCACAAGAAAAAGTTGAATAATTGAATAATATGCTGTAGTGTAGATAGATAAAGGAATTGGTAAATTAATTGATTCAGGCAGAGAAGTGAAAACAATTACACATTAATGGAGAGAATGTGACTGAACAATACAGACCAATGTAATCGCCAAACCTGTTGCCATTTGGGTACAGACGTCATTATTATCACAATCAAATGTATGGCTTTGTTAATGGCTATTGCAAAGCAGAATAATAACATATGCTCCTTAATGCTACAATTGTACATACTGTAAATCACTTTGGACAAAAACATAAACTGCATGAGATTCATTAATATTTAGGTATGGAACTACACAGTTGGGGGCTAAACAAAAGTTCAGTTCCACTTAAACCAATATTCCAGAAGGGAATGAAAACTCATGATGGTTGCAGTTGTTTTCTCAAACGTCTAATGCTTCAGACAATTCATGTGTTGGTTTTGCTGCAATAATCTAAACAAGCCTAAACATTTCCACCACTTAATGAAAAGGCGGAGTCAGGGATTCTAGAGAAAAACAACATTATATGAACTCTATACAAACAAAACCACCAGGCTCTCCCTGTCCCTTCAATGCCACAGGATGCTCTCTAATCTATACCAAGGCTAGGAGAGCATGTGGTGCAGTATGCACCACTTTGCTCCCATTTACAGAGCCAGGGCTGTGTAGAAACAACAGATTATTGTTCAGTGCACACACGGAACAGGTAGCTAGTGGACCATGAGTAGATATTCCTTGAATAATTTGTTGGATTATGTAGCCTATCTTGCTGCCCAATGAAGTAGTTTGACTTTGTGCAACCTAAACTGGGTACCATTATTCTGTGACATTGCAATACAAGTCACAAAGACTAAATCGACCCAGTTAAAACCATAGTTTTCCTCCAAAACAGAAACCAACTTGACTACCAATAGCGCCTGTTAAATTTAAACATGTTGTGTCTTTATTATATGTCTTATTATTTAAGTGGGGCATAATGCCATATTTTAGAGGACACTGGTAACAAGGCACTGGTGGACAGTGTTCTCCTGTTAGGCCCACCTGGACTTGCTGTGGTCCACAGCTGATAGCCACCACCTCGTTAATCAGCTTCTTCTCCTTCATCTTAACTGCCTCCTCCACAGCAATCTCACAGAAGGGGTTCATTGAGTGCTTTACGCCATCCGTTACTACCCCGCTGTGATCTGGCTTCACACGAATCTGAGAAGCAAGGACAAACTCACTCTTGGTTAAAGGATAATAACAGGCTTAACCTAGATTACACAATAAACTACCAGACTCCATGACAGGGTAGTTAAGATAAAAAAGGGCAGCATATTGATAGGCCTAACCGGTTAAGATTGCTGTGCTGCTATGCACTGAGAGGTGACTGAATTTATCTCCGTTAGGTCCTTAACTTGTAAAGTCATATTTATTTAAATAAAAATGTGCAACTGCATACATTTATTAGATATGCTAAAAACTAAAGGAGCAGAACTCAGTGCACTGACATATAATGCTGAAACTAAGCTACGGCGCATAGAGAGGGAATCTGCAGCCAGCATTTGCTTCCATTGTCGTCATTTGCTTGTAAATATCTACAGGTGGATATTACTTTATATAAATTGATGATCAACTCTTGATCAAATATGCGCATTGTAATTACTTTCCTAACCTAAACTATATTGTAATGTTATTGACAATGGAGTGTTAGCAAGCTAGCAAGTACTGTACCGGTGTTCTGACGATTTATGCTACCTTGTCGAAAAATGCTACCGTATCGCATGCCCTGTGGAAAATAGCTCATTCATTGTTCCCATTTGCAAGATCCCAAAAAGTATTAACTCTCACCGTATAATGTAATTAAAACAGCTTCTTATTGCACACGCACATTTATTATATACTCTTTCAGAAATTGGCACGCAAACATGCAATAACAGTACTAGCTAGAAATACACATTATTTAGCACAAATCTATGGTCGTAGTTTTAAGCATGGGTTTTAAGCATGACGAAATTAACGTAATAACGGCTGTGTATGTCGAGGGAGCACAATTCCACGGGTATCATAAATCGTCAGAACACCGGTAAATGAAGATCGTCAGTACAGTACGGTACATTTTGTGATTTACAGTGAATTGACACATAGTCTGAATGGTTCAACGATATGGGGTTATTACCTTGACTGCATAATCGATTACACGTTTGACTCCAACAAGAACTCGTCCCGACATTATAGCTATATGATGCTTGATAACGGGCTAAACAGTGGTCACCTCAATGTACCTTCACGGACGGGTCGGAACAATATTAGGGTGAAACCACTAAGGCGCTGCCTTTCATTCAAGCCAATGATAACCTGGCAAAATATAAGCGAGCCATCACGTGAAATAGCACGGCCAATCACAAACCGTAAAGGCAGCGTGCTTCTGTTATCGACGTAGCTAACAAAAATGACCTACAAAAAGGTTCCGCAGTAATGTGGGGCAAAGTTCGCCGTATTCACCGAACTTTAAAATGAAAAAGTGTAAGACACTGAGTGAGGCAGTCTCTTACAAATACAATATTCAATTGGCCACCTCTACATATTAAAATTTGATTTATAAGCAGAATTTAAGATTATACAATATATTTTAGTTCAGTGAGTCACTTGCTTCACTTACTCTTCAACAACAAACGGACGTCACATCAGATTGAACTAGGATCAAAGTAGACCTAACTCATTCTTTCCTTGCATCTTTCCTCTTGACGTCAATTTTATTGAGATTGTTTTGTATTTTATAATGTTCACTAACGGTTTTGTTTCATGCCTATTTTTAAAACATAATCAACCATATTTGGCGTCCCATTGATTCTTTCCTGCAAACATTCATTGTTTAATTGTTTTGCCCGCCCTAGCCATGCAAACTGAAAGTAGACATTGTTCTGGAGGGCAGTCCCTATACTGTATACACTATTGCCAAATGCGATGTATCAGATGCATATAATATTATATATTTGCTCGCATTGAAGATGTAAATGTTGTGTTTTTATGTTTTGAAACTGCTCGTGGCTGCTGTTTTGGCCAGGACGCTTTTGTGGTTAAATAAAGGTATAATAAAAGATACTGAAATCTTCCAGCGACGTAACAATATGTGTCAAAGTAAAAGCATTGCTGTGCCGTGCACCGTGATACTCATTGAGCAACCCAGTACAAAGAAGTTGTGCGATTGATTCACAGTAGCTCATCCTGGCTACAGCAGCGGTCTCCATTTTATCGAGACTGATCCATACCTCACGTGTCTTGGTCTGTCTCTCTCACATGACCCGAGTGTTTGTTCCCGTGACCAGCACCTCCATCTCTATCTGAAACCGAATATCACTTTTTTATTGTAACCCTGATGGATATGCTAGAACAGAGTTTGGACACCATAAGGTAATTGCCAGTTAAAAACGACTAACTGCAAAGCTAACTACAGCATGCTAGCAATGTATCGCAGCTATCAACACTAGCATAACAGAGTATAGGCCTGATAAAAAAGTATTTTATGTGGAACACTAGGTGATTTTAGCAATAGAAGTTGTTTGCACATGCACATGTCTGGGACCGATAACATTTGTCACACCAAATACTGGAACAGTACTGAGGGAAATTTATTTTGCGATATCATATCAAATATAACGTTAATACCAATAAAATAAATTAAAGTTACATTTTTTTACTGTCGCTGACAGTCAACATTAGCAATAAAACAATCCATTGAAATTTCACATGCTAAAATAATAGTTTTGGATTATGTTAATGTTTCATAATTTCTGCGAACTACATGCCTTTCACTTATTTTGCAGCCAAGAGAAGGAAGAAAAGGAGGCTATCCAGATAGGTGACTGATTTTTT
>JAODTR010046517.1:0-41944 GCA_025399935.1 Amblyopsis rosae | reverse complement strand
TTATTTCAAATAAAAATCATTATTTCTAACCTCGTCAATGTCTTGACTATATTTTCTATTCATTTTGCAACTCATTTAAGGAAAGAATGTGTGAGTTTTCATATAAAACATGAAATTGTCTGGGTGACCCCAAACTTTTGAACGGTAGTGTGTATTTAATATATTAAGTGCGGTACCTCTTCCAGCCGGCGGCGTTGCTCCTTCTGCTCCTCGATGCGCTTCTGCCGGTCATGCAGCAGCTGCCTCTTGTGCTCCTCGGGGTCTCGTCGCTGGGCCGCCAGCTGAGCCTGCTGTCGCTTCAGCGCCTCCGAGCGCTCCTTGTTCTCCTGCTGGAGGCGCAGGAAGTCGCGCCTCAAGGTGGACTCTCCTGGCACGTTGAGGATGGAGCTGCGGAGGGCAGACGCAAGGCGGAGAACGGGGGATCAAGACGGTTGCCAGGCAAACCTGGTTTGTGATTGATTGGACGGAGAACCGACGGTACCTCGACTCCCGCTCGTCTCCGCGATTCTCGTCTTCTTCGTCGCTGCCGCTGTACTCGTATTCTGTCTCTTCTGCAGGAGAGCGAGGATCGAGAGGAGAACAGGTTTATGTGGATGATTACAGTCGTGCTGTAAACGCTGCTCTAATGTAAAATTACTCATTGAGAGTAGGTTCACTCAAGATAATTCCCTTACCTTTCTCTCCCCTTTTCTTGCGTGTGCGGTCAATGTGGTCTTTGAGCTGGATGCGGACCTGTCTCTCGGTGGGCTGGTCCCTGATGAAGGAGTGCTTGAGGAGCTGGTCTGTGGATGGTCGGCTCTGGTACGTCTTCACCAGGCATCCCTCTATGAAGTCAATGAACTTCTTGGACCTGGGAAGAGATTTCAATGGAAGAAAAATCTGGTGAGGCAGAGGAGAAGAGAAGGAAAGGCAGATATGGAAGAGTTGGCAGATAGTCTGTTGTTAGCCAGAGCTCCAAATCAATATCCTCAATAACCTAGAGCTTCAGTTTATTTTCGCAGTGAGAATCAGTCTGGGAAACCTAGAAATAATTTTGAATGTGTCCGAGTAGCAACTGAATTTACCAATCAGCGTTGTATTGACAGCTATATGGGCCTAGCTATTAGGTTTGCCGACAGCGAAAATGACCAGATGGTTCAGCCAATCAACTGCCAAGTATATTGTGAAAGTGTATAGCAGATTCAATGGATGACTCCCCAGATGGAGTTGTGACTAACAATTAATCTGACACGTCAGGTTACCAAACCAACACTCAAACCTGTACTCAAAGAGACGACAGAATAGAAAGGTTCAAACAATCTCAGAGACCTTTTCTATTTATATTATTAACAAAAACTGACGCAAAAAGGGCCATTTCGACCAGTAACGTGTACATTAATAACCCTATTATTTCAATGCAATATTAAAAAGATTTACCTGTATTTAGAAAGTTTTTTACTATTGACAAATGTACTAACTAGGTTGCTTTCAATAAAAGCATCTGCTATATGCTATACAGTAAACTAGCCAACTTGGGCCAAACTCTTAATATATCTTGTTACTGTACTTACTCTAAATAAAACACATTATAGAAAATGCCACATAAAAACATGACGTTCGACCTTCTCACTTATGAATACTTTTGAGTATTACATTTTTCTTACAGCTAACAAAACGTATATGCATTCATTTTGCTGGTAACATATAAACCTAACTTCACAACACTGCCTAAGGCCAGAGGTTTTGAACTGCCTGCACATCAAATATGATTTGAATGGTTAAAACAAAAACAGAGTTTGATGTTGAATTTTGAATTGCCCTTGGTAATAATGGAAACTATGAACAGGCTGTATCTCTGCATTTAGTTACTATAATTAATACAATGCTTAAATTGTGTATTTGATCACTTATACTGTATACAGTACAAATACAAAGTAAAGCTTTTTCCTGCAACATACATACATTATCCTCCCTACTATACATTTTATATTATTTAGAAAGCTGTCCAAAATATTTAAGCAGAAACAAAAGTGTGTGAAACAATAACAATTAATAGCATGGCATAATGACAACATTGACAACTGAATCAGCGAAAGTATTTAAAAAGAGAGCCAAATGAATACTCTAGACACATACAGTACTAAAATCATATTTAAATTGCATTACAAAAAGTAATGGCGCTCACCATTTTTTGGACTTCAGTTTAGGAGGGGGGTTTCTTGGTATCAGGAACAGGGCTCTCATAGGGTGCATGTCACACAGAGCTAATGAAGGAATGTGTGATAAAGACAAGGGCATTATAAATTCAAATATCAGTGGGTAGACAAATATTTTGTTGTAATGGTAGATGCTACAGAATGTTGTTGCATTACACAAATACACATACAATATTGTCCAATACAAGTTTTTACTCTTGTCATCCAATATCTTTCTACTGCCGCAAGCTTGTTTTGTTACTCTAGGTGTAAGAGTGAGGCCTGTGAGTCATTATGTTCCCAGCATAGGTAGCTAGTTAAACCTGTCTGGTTAGCCTGACCGTATCTACACTAAGCAGGCTTTTGTTAGAGAGTCTCTTGAATGTATGCAACGTGACCAAGGCAACCAAAGGCAAGCAGCGGATTTTATTTCAGTACTTTCAGTGCAATATTAGAGTTTCAAGTTCAACAGTAACATATACTCTTAAATGGTTCACGCCCGTTGTTCCTACATATCGCACTCTACTGTATGTTAAATCTAAATACAAAAGGGCACATGAGATAAAACCATACTTTGTTGCAATAGAAATACTAACAATTAGCATAGAGCACATCATTCATTATTTATGACACATCACAACAGCTTGTTAGAAAGCATATATCATGTAAATTTGATACTCCATTGGTCTGGATAAAAGCGCTGGGTGATTGTAAGTGCATGACACTTATTTGCTGTTAAATTATTGAAGAGCTGTATAGTTGCCCCATTGTGGCTGTATTACTAAAACTGCCTTTTCACACAGCAAAAGACACCTTTATAGAGGGAGACAGGAAGATCCACAGGAAGTTTGTTTTCCAGCAAACAAAAAACTAAACAAGTACAAGCAAATAAACAAGGCCTCAAGTGAACAGCAAAAGAGATGCCCAGAAAGTGGCATTTATTACACTTATTTAACATGGAAAACTATCTTTCAGTGCATGGTTTATACTGTCTATGCTAGCACACAAGCTTTTGTATACAACAAATGGTGAATGTAAAAGGGAACATATGCAGCCACATCAACCCACCTAAGCTTCGAAGCTGCATGCAGCAATGGGACTAAAAGCAGTATGGCTCTCTACCCACACAGCACAATTACCAGCTTACAATAAGGCCAATAAGCCAGTCTTTCCTCTACGGACACAACACACACAGTTGTATAAACCATCAAGTCTCATGTTTAACAGCATGGGCTCAGAGAGATTCGATGTTATGTAGTCACTAGTACAGTTGTACAGTAGACAGTAGAGTATTGGGACATGAATGGAAGAAGGAAAAACATGAGTCTGCACTTACGAGGAGCTCCCTCTGCCATCTCAATGGCAGTGATCCCAAGAGACCAGATATCACTCTGCACAGGTCAAACAAGAAAACGGGTTACAAACTTCTTTCCCACTTCAATTCTCACGTGCACGTGCACACAAACACACACACACCCTGTAGTCATAAGTAGAGTCAGGGTTCTCGTCACAGGCGATGACCTCTGGGGCCATCCAGTAAGGAGTGCCGATGAATGTGTTCCGACGGCCCACGGTTCTGTCCAGCTGAGCACTGACCCCAAAGTCCACTAGAAGCCAATAGTTGACGGACAAAACGACAGGAGGAAACTGTCAGCATTGACAAATATTAAGAAATAAAAACATCGGATTAATATATATACATAAAGCAGGGTACCCCCCAGGGTTCAAAGTTAAATTTAAGACTTTTTAAGACCTTTTTAATACCACTTTGACTGAAATGTAATACCAAACTGGCAAAATAATGAATAATATAATCAGACATTTTTAAATGGCTTGCATTTAATTAAACATTTTTATTTTAATACTCATATTCCTATTTACATATTAGCAAGCGGTGTGTGTTTATTATACAACAAACTATTTGGTTAGGAAATCACAGATAGCATTTTTCATAGCTCACTTACTATTAGACTACTAGTCTATTACATAGGACCTAGTGTAGTGTTTACTATGTAGTTAACTACATCATTTACTATTACTACTACTTTATTATTATCATAGTAAAGCTTTCACAATTTATTGTACGGGTCTGTCATTAAGATGGAGATATCTAGTACAAACATACAATATAATACAACATTGACTAAGACAGATATACATTTTAAACATATATAAAGAAAATAAAAATACAAGAATAAAAAAATATATATATATTTGGAAAATATAAAAATAATGAAATAATAGATTAATTGTTGGGAGAATGAAATGTACTGGCACATGGTACAGTACGTAACGTTATTTGTGTACTAATGATACTGCTTTCTGCCGTTAACAAAGCTCCATCTTAACTAAGTTCTGCTGAGTTGAGCAGAAAAAAGCTAAATAGAAAGCTGATGGATGGTCCAAAACAATATGATAGCTTTCCAAAACATACAGATGTTGAACATGCAGTTGTATCTTGTGACCAGAAGGGGCCGCCAATCTGCCAATGCAATGTTATCCAATGCTATGGAACAGCTCAAACTCACCAAGTTTGACTTCTGCGTTCTCTGTCAGCAGGACGTTCTGGCCCTTGATGTCCCTGTGGATGACCTTGTGGGCGTGGAGGTGGGCCAGTCCCTGGAGACAGGACGCAAATCACAAACCCGCCCAAAGGCCCCGGCATACTAACAAATGCGTGACCTTGTGCAACAAGCTGTTCCAAGCATACTTCACGCAGATGCGTTGACTATTTCTATATACACAAAAAAAAAACTGAAACTTTTTTTTTGTATGTATGCCAACATTGTTTCCCGTTAAAAATATTGTTGTAACAATGATATTTGCTTGAAAGAAATATTTTTGATATGCTTTGTAGGAAAGCAACTGTTTTTACCACTACAATTAAACAATTTCATGATGAATATGTAGCAGTAGGTAATATACATACAGTATATTTTATTAACTTGGAGTGTCAGTATGTCTCTCTCTGCTTGTTGATTTATCTATTGGTTTTGGTACTGGCCCTTGCCAAGGCCACGTTACCAAGGCAACTACCGTGTGACTGAACTAACAGCATATAGACGCAGACAGATTCACGCGATTTGCAAAATGCGGGAAGCAGGCCTGGGCCTTAAAACTTCATCTGGCCGGGTCATGCGGCTTCTCACCCGGAGGATCTCCCTGCAGATGTAAGCGATCCAGTCCTCCTTCAGAGAGCTGCCCTTGGTGTTCTTCACCAGGTCGGTCACTGAGCCCGCACCGCAGAACTCCATCACCAGCTGCGACACAAACATGAAGACACGCCGTGAGCAAACTCACAGCCAGCGCTCAGTCACATCAGGCCAGGGTCGGTGGCGCTCAGACGGACCCAGAGCTGGTCGTCGTGTCCCGGAGGACTCTTCTTGACGAAGGCACCATAGTAGGTGGCTATGTTCCGGTGGTGGCTGTATTTCTTCAGCATGTTGATCTCAGCTTTGATCTCCTCCTCTTCCTCCTCCGTAACATCCATCACCTTGATGGCAGCCAGCTGACCCGTCTTCACGTGACGGCCCTGGTTCCAACAAATGTGATAATTTAATCCATCCATCGCCTTGACCGCTTATCCATTAATCAATCATTTGTATTATGTATTCATAGTCCACCTGCAACTACCTATCACATTTGATGACTGCAGTATCTTACATACATGTATATAGTTAGGCGTAAGGGGGTTAACACAAAATGTCAACCCTCGAGTGTTGTTGGAGGATATTACAACACATTATTGCTGCTGTCACTTTTTTTCAAAATGAAACATTGTTATGCTGCAAATCAAGGTCAACGAAGTGACCATGTATGGTTCCTTGCCCTTATGTGGTACGTGTTTTTTACAAAAAGTTTGTGTGTGTTAAATATTTTATTTGTTAAATAAAATAAATAAAAAGGTGATATTATCAAATATGGTTCGTTCATTTATCATGAACAGATTTCATACATTTATTGAAATCCTGTTAAAGCAACGGCTATCTCATCATGCAGCACAACTATTCAACTGTATAATGTTCAGCTCTTCCTCATGTCTTACCTTGTACACTTGTCCATAGGTCCCATTTCCTACGACCTCCACCAGCTCAAAGATTCCAGCCGGATCCTATGGCAGACAAGGGAAAAATTATAAGAACGCACAAACAGACTAGATAAGTGGACAAATCCACACACACAGAATTCCTGGAATTCTTTACATTTCCCACCTAGGCTGCCCAGGTACAATATTTACTGAATAGAGAACAAATCTGAAATGCAGACCAACAGCTTCATTCGGACTTGACTTCTGCCAATTATATTCCTGTCCCTTTTAATGCAACTTGCAATATGTACTGTACATGGCTTATTTGGACAACCGACTGTGTTTAAAAACACCACTCAGACATGACATTGTACATTACACACATTCACTCAGTTAGCCACCCTTCTAACTACCCACTATACCGTCCACCCATACACCTGCACCTAGAGGCCTACGGTGCAGGTAGACCCTAGTATGACACTGACACGTGTAAGGTAGCCACAAGAAGCATACTGGGTTCAATCTAAATGAATGTTATGTGCAAGGAATGAAATCTCCGATGTGTGCATACCAGCCAGTAGCAAACAGAAACAATTAGGCCTTGGGATGGTCTAAGCTGAGCTGGCCACAGCCTTGATTTAAAATGTTTGTCATGGATGTGTTTTAATGTACTGGAGATCCAAGACTAGAATCTGTGGCATGATATCAAAGCAATTGATAAGTCAAAGGCTGAGGCAACTGATATAACCGAGGAGAGGTCAAGGTTTAAAAGGAAATGCATTAAAATTGACTAACCTTCCAAGAGACTTGACAAAAAGCAGTTACAGATATTTCTTTCCCCCCCACCCCCCCAGGCACTCAACCGTTGGGCTTTTCAAGTTATATTAGCTGCCCTTCCCCAGAGACGGGGGAAAAAAGAGACAAGCAATTCTACTTTCACACCATTTCAATATGGCTTGTACAGGATGTGTGGGTGGTAGCACTGCTGGCTGCATCTAGAATCCGTTTCCAATGAGGAGTGCTGCGACAAGGACAGGGAAAACCTAAACTACAGGAGAAGGACTGTGCATGTGACATAAATGTCACACGCTATGATGCAAGAGGTTAAGGTTAACTTATAAAGCTCTGTGGCCAGCAGCTTAGCCGATGTAGTCAGGCTAAGAAGGAGAACGTGTGCAATGAGATATGGTAGAAACCAGAGTGTGATGGTATGGAGGAGGATAATGAAATTAGCCATAGAGGCGTTAGCCTCACCCACGTCTAGCACAGAGTATGGGCTGAGCTGTGGGTGGAGGGGGGAAGGGTTGAGCCATGCGTGAGGAGTAGAGAGGCTTGCAGGAGATGCACACTGCCAGCAAACAACAATGAGATTATAAGCAAAAAGGCACCGCAACCTAGGATATTTTAGAAGTCCACAAATTCTTCAATGACTAAACTGTGAGGCAATAATAAATGTGCACACATCATTCAAAATCCAAATGTTCAGTTCGGAAGCTCCAGGCCAAGAGGCCCACAGTCCGGGCGTGAGCTGGATAGCTTCTCCAGCAACTCTTCAACCTCTCTCTGAGGCAGAAACATGTGCCCCAGCTGTGGAAAACCTCCTGCATTGTTCCGGTGTCCCAGAAAGGACATTCCAGTACCCTCAATAACTACAGGCCTAAAGACTACAGTGGCGCTGACCTCACATGTCATGAAGACCTTTGAGAGACTGGTCCTGCAGTACCTTAAGCTGCAGGACCACCCTGGCAAGGGTCTTTCTGGACCCCCTGCAATATGCTGCGTGGATGATGCCATTATCTACGTGCATCAGCGAGGACAAGGACGAGGAGTACAAGGTAGAGCGGGGGAGAACCACCTCTGGCTCAACATTAGGAAGACAAAGGAGCTGGTCGAGGTAGAGATGGTGGACTCATTCAAGATCCTGGTAGTGCATATAAACAATAAACTGGACTGGATTGACAACACTTCTCTATAGGAAGGGACAGAGCAGGCTGTTCCTTCCTACGGAGGCTCAGGGCCTTTCATGTTTGTGCAGCAGTCTACTGCAGTTGTTCTACCAGTCTGTGGTAGCCAGAACACTGCTCTTTGCTGTGGCCTGCTTGGGAGGAGGCGTCGGGGCTAGGGAGCAAGGACCTGGTGAGGAAGGCCAGCTCTGTTGCTGGACTAGAGCTGGACAGTCCCTGGAGGCAGTGTTGGGGAGGAGGATGAGGGACAACCCCTCCCCTCCCATCCGCACTATGATGAGCTTGCGGCAGATGGGGAGCTCCTTCATCCTAGGTGCAAGACGGAGCGCTTCATGCGTCCCTCTGTGCCAACAGCCATCAGATTCTACATTGCTTCTTCCACACTAAGCTGTACTATTCTATAGCACTTTAATTGAGATTCATTTTGTATATAACTATTTATCATTTTAGTATTTATACAGTATATTGTAAATTATCTTTTGTTGTTAACTGTCCTTTACCGTTTGCTGCTGTAATACCTTGTCTATTTTTATTATGGCTAGTTTTATAATTTTACACCTATTACACGTTATGCCATTATGGCAACAAGTTCTTTATTTGCCGGCCACGAGTCAATCAATGTAGGCCAGTAGTCAATAATAATGAGCTACAGTATACACCTTTTCCAAAGACAGAGTTAGTCTTTCAAGAGTATGGTGCTTTCACTTCAGTCAAACCTAAACACCACAACAGCTCATTTCAACCATTAGCCATGCAGTACTACCATTTAGAATGAATTAGGCCTGCTCTGTGGGCCTCAGACCTCACAATAAAAAAAAAAACTTTGAAAACTAGATATCATAAAGGCCTTGAACAGGAACATTTTGATTCAAATCACAAACAAGGAGATTTCACTTTCATTTTGAAGGTCTTGAACCAATCGCATTTGATGCAATGATTAGTTACATTGAAAACCGCTATAATCAAGCTAAACATAAGCTAATACACTGTCAAATTCAACAAATATCTCCTTGCATTTCGCTATCTTACCGTTCTGTGCGTGTTGAAAAATCTACTTCTACACAGCCGTCTCCATAAATTG
This sequence comes from Amblyopsis rosae, assembly GCA_025399935.1. Lineage (NCBI taxonomy): Eukaryota > Metazoa > Chordata > Actinopteri > Percopsiformes > Amblyopsidae > Amblyopsis > Amblyopsis rosae. The sequence goes on along the minus strand of JAODTR010046517.1, from coordinate 32,698 downwards.
CAACATAAACAAAATGATGAACACCGCTCGTATCAACAAAACGGTAGCACTACGCTTTGCTTCACAATGCATTTCGATGTGTGAGGCGCCGCCGCGGAGGACTGCATAGTGATACTGTTTTGATTTAAGCTCGAAGTTAGCAAGAATGACTGACCCTGCCTTTAATGCCACTATTCGGCTATATGATTGCAAGGCATGAGGCTACTATTACATAACTGACCAGGAATGCATTGACTGGAACCTGTGATTTATATTTATTATTCATTTGATATTATTTTGAGACCATTTGTTTTGTGCTCCACTGCCCTGAGATTTACACAAAACCACTGGTAGCATGTTGTTCAATTTTAACAATGGTAAACAGTGTTTTTAAATGTTCATAGTGATGTCCTGCTTTGGGAAAATATAATGCAGCATAATTGTATGTATTTACTTGAGGTTAAATGGCTTTGCAGGTGGGTGATGTAATGCTGGAAGGATACATTTGTCTGCCTGCTTTTTTTAATTTTTCAAATATTTGTTAGCTTTCTCAGGCAGTACTAGTAAATAAATCACATTACAATTGAGACCAAGTAATGAGCATTTACTAATTAGCATCAGATTAAGTCTACATTTAATGATGTAGTCCAATACTCTCAAAATGTATTGCGTTCACAAAAAAAGAAAGAGTCACATCATAAATGCAATAACCATGACTTATATGTTTACCCTTTATTTGAACTTCATCCAACCATGGTTTTCATTTTCAAGAGTAAAATATAGTGAGCCTATCACATCAGCTTAATCATGTATTGCCGTTAAAAGTTATAGCTTTAACATGTTTAAAGCCATCTTCAGGAAATAGTGAAATTCAAAATACTCTCCTTTAGCTAAGAATAGATATCCTCCAGATACTGTGAAGTAAATTCACAAGGTGCAGTGCATATAGCGTGTGTGTGCACGGTCTATGCACTGAATATTATGTATTTGAGTTTTGTGTAATTAAAAGGAGCGATTTGATGTCAATTGATGTCATGATATTCTGTTCATGAATTAGGCCTATGCATTGTATATAGTATACTATAGAACCGTGGAAAAAACCAGGAGGTTTTAAAACATAATACTTCACATCAAAAAACAATACTTCTTTAAGTCAATTTATAATTATGACAATCCCACTAATACTGTAGAATGTGTGGAAGGGGTGAGGAGTGTGAATGAAAAATCTATTTTTAACTTTATTTTACTAGTTAGATAAGATAGTTTTATAAATAAAATACAAATAATTCGCAGTGCACAATGCATTTTTTGTCATTTGTACACAAAGGGCTTGTTGTGCAGTGCTGTTAACTGTAGTACAAAGTTAACAAAGACTTGCAGTAATGCATCTCACAAAAGTATTGTTTTCATGGATAGTGAGTCAAACTAAACAGGTCAGTCTACACAGTGTTATTTTGACCGGTATTAAAACGTTACCAAGAAAACCAGTAGGACCATCGCAAGATTTATTTCTAATGACTGTAGAATGGATTTATCTTCTTTCAGCTCAAGTTTCGGGAGTGGGGGGGGGGGGTTATAAAAGTAAAAAAAAGCCATGTGTATTAGATATACAAGTAAGCTCCGAGAGGCTTATATAGAGATTTTGTAAATATATTAAACTTACATGGGACAAGAAATGTACAGTGTAGAGTAGGGTAATTATTTTCACTTGGAGGCTACATTGAAAATGTCAGAACATCACAGGCCACGTTACTTTTTTTACAAAAATGCTAAAACATTTAAAATAAAACACAAAATAGCTATCTTTGTTAACTTGCATATTTATGCAGTATAGGCTATTCCTATGCAACACCATTTTCATAATCAAACGTAACTTTAACTATGTTTATTTTTTTTTATGCAGCAGTAAATAAAGTTACATTCTGCAGACAGAGTAATTTTATGTTGTATTATTTATTTATTTTTGTTTGATGTACCGGGCGGGCCGGGTAGAATGTCAAAAAGGGCCTCATTCGGCCCCCGGACCTGACCTTGCCCAGGCCTGGTGTAGAGACTACTAGTAGCACACATAACCTGACATGGTAGTGTGGTGAACTGTAATCAACTGTCCATTTATAATGCAGCCAATACAGCTTAGAAAGCTTCCAACAACATAGTAGCTGAACACTGCAGCAGAAGCTGGGGCTATGCACAAATATTTGATGCTACACCCTGGAGCAACTAAAGCCACAGGGATACAGCCAATAAATAATTTCACAGGTCAGGTATGGGCTAGGACATTCTGACCTAGACTTATGCCAGAGCCTTAGTTTTTTTTTTATAAATACACATTTAAAAAACAAGTTGCACATCATTGCAGTTTCTATATTTCAGCCTAATGTCAGAATGTTGAGCGATCCCATTCCCATCAATCAGCCCACCAGTATTAGAACTGACACCAACAGTAGGAGGTTAAATTAATAGTGTGGTCTGGTCATAAGCAGCAGGGCTGTTCAGCACTGAGGTTGTCAAAGAGTGGTGACTGTATGCCAGTAACAGATTTACTATTTACCATTCCAGAAGTATTGCTGCAGAATATTTCTGATGGAATGTTCACACTTCATTATTCCATATCCCCCCCGCCCCTGCCAACCACCCACAAGCATTCTATATCCAAACAACATATTGCAAAATCAGAAAACACTTTGAATTCAAACATGCATCCTTGAATAGTGATTACACTATATGCAACATCTTATAACCTGTGTCTTATGAGGGCTATTTTCAGCTGAAATTCCTTGTGATGGATGCAGTACAGTAGCCTCTGTATGCAGTGTGGTCTTTATTTTGACACCGTGCAAAGTCTACTGTTATCGAAGCAATGTGAAGTAGGCCTAATGCTCAAAAATATTATCAGCTTATATAAACACATCAAATAGACAGCAAGTATAGACATATTTTGGCCAGTAGGCCATACTGAGATAATACAGGATAATAATAGTTGAGAACTTAATGACAAAGGCCTATCAGATGTGAATGAGCATTTTTCAAAAGGCTTGAGCAAGTCAATACTCAACATACAGGAAATTGTAGCCTTACTAAGAAGTGCACAAAAATTCATAAGAATTGTAGGTTTGGAAAAGCGATCTGAATGTCCTCATGTAAGCTCCTGTAAATGTATTAAAAACATATATTAAACACTTAAAATATGTATAGGTGATTTCATGGTTTTACAGCACACCAACCACTGGGTAGGTATGGTGGTCATCTCTTTGATCGGTACGGTTTGTACTTATCTGGGTACAGTATACGGATATTGAAGTTAATTGAGAGTAGGCTACATTTTTGTGTCATTTGAAAATATAGGAATATAGCTTGAATGGAAACTGTGTCACACACCCTGCTAAGGTGAACATTAAGATGGTTGTTTGGATTGTCCTTGTGTGGTGTTTCACATCACACCACATTGCAAGCATGTACATTACACTTGTGTACTCAAACTCCACATTGAATGTACAGTACCATTAACTTACCCTGAGAGCGGCGAGGTCGATGTCGTCCAGACTTCGTGTGGGGGCGTTTTCTGACATGGCTGGCAAAAACTTGTATCGTCAGCTAACAAGTTAGCCAGTTAAACCACGTTTGTTCTTAGAATAGACGGCTGTTGATGCAACTTAAGCAACAGCTTGTATTTTGAGAGATCCGATAGAGCTGTCCAGTACGAGCAACAACGCACTAGATAACATTAGAATAGGAAACACATCAGCTGCAGGTTGGTTGTACAAGGCACGACAGTGCAGACGCACCCAACTGGCTAGATGTTATTTCTAACCAGTATTATTGTCCGCAGTTTTTCACAGTTGAACTAATCACGCTGCTCCAGAAAAAAAGAAAAAAAACTATAAAATAAATTACGTTTGACCGTCAATCGATCGCGTCAAAACAAGTGGATTTCAATGTTATGCAGCAATGCTGCTGGACACCTTACGTTCATTTTGACAACATCGCGTCCGTACTGCTGCATGACCGTCCAAATGTGTATTTGCTCGACCACTGCGCCAACAGCCGATATATCAGACACAGGAACATTGACTGTTGTGTTGAACGAACGAAACAACGGTCAGCAGATCAACGCAAGATTTTCTTGGCGATAATGCAACGCCTGGTGTGATGGCGCCTGGTGGTGTTCGGACCGCACCAAAAAGGGCTGTCATACTGTGTTTATTTACCTTACACAAGCGTTTCACGTGGATATATTACAATAACCTAGATGTAAATACTGGCCAGCATTGGTTTTGCGATTTAATAAACACTAATAAAAACTAAACACTAAAGTACGCTAATATTCCTTCAGGTAGTGCGCAATTTCAAAGTAGTGCGACCGTTCATTATATTTAGTCAGAAGAGCAAGTCTGTCCCCATGAAAAAACGTACTGTCTAAAATACTACGCTAAAGTCTATTAAAAAAAACAACTTTCGTTCATCCATTTTCTGTGTTGACAGTCGCGCCTAGCAGTGCCAACCTTCCGGGGAAAAACACGGGCACAGATTCTTGACAGCAAATATAGCGTCTACACTACACCAATGGCGGCCTTTTGTAAATGTAAAAATATCCGAAGCTACATACAACTTTTAGATACTTAAAATGTTCCACGACCGTTAGACAAGGCTCGGGTATACACGGCAGATAACTAAACTCGCCATGTTTTGTAGCATTAATCCTCCCTCTTCCATTGCCTTCTTTCCTTGTAATCGGACAAGCTTCTAAAGACGATTGGCTATACGCGCAACGCTTAACTGTTTTTTCTCTCTCTCTCTCGCTCCTTCTGAATTCTACGGTATTTCATCAGGGACAATTTGCCTGTAGCTTAGTTGAAACCAGATTGAAACATATCTACTATTATTTTGATCGACTGTTCTTTGGATATCCTTTATGCAGTTTATTAGCATACAATAAGGCTGCAATATGTTGAGTTGGAACAGTTTTCAGAACATAGCCTACTGTTGAAGTTATGTCTTTGGGTCTTAATTTTAGATTAGGCCTACATCAGATTGAAGTTTTATGAATTGCAGTACTTTCAGTCAGCTATTTAAAAATAAAACAATAGATCCTGAGGAAAAAGGTCAAGATACAAATCCAAAACATATTTTTAAATAGCTGAAACTAAACATGTGAAAACGAGGCCTATATAGATTACATTTTTTTAAACAAAGATTAATTGCTATAAAGTAAACATTTAACATTAATGTAACATTTAAATGACCACAAATGACTCTAGGGACAACAAAGTATAAATATCAGGATTTATTAAAAAAGTATTCAAGAGGTACTGTTAATGTTGACATATTGTCTACACAAAGGTATCGCCAGTGCTAATGTGTACAATAGTCTTATTTCAGTGTACAATAATTGTCATCCATTTCCTCCACTTTAAAGGTGCAGTCAGCGATTGCAAGTTTACACTTTTTGACAAATTCAGCAAATATCTTCTCAAGGTCTGCTTGCCCTTTCTCCATGTGCACAGAAATAATAATCTGGTATTTCCTGGCTCTGTAAATGGAAACCATCAAAGTGGTGCAGACCGTACCACACAACACTATTGCCTTGGCAGAATGCCCAATTTTGGGGGCGGAGCTTCTGAAGGAGCACCCATCCCTATGCCAATGACGGGAGGGGTGTTTTTAGTTTTATCCAATGTATCTAGTTATCATCGCTGACTCTATCTTTAATGGTTAATCACAGATTACATAACATTACCATAATCAAGTTTTGAATAGCTGGCATATTACTTCAATAGACCCATACAGCTCTCATTAGTTATATTTCACCAATTGACTATTTACAGGATATGGTTCATGTTATGCAATCAATGTCTGACTAGAGTCAGAATCCTTGACATTTTTTGATTACTTAGAAATAAGCACCCATGATCTCTTATGTGATTGTATTATTGAATCTAAGAGGCCAATGCTATACTGAAATATACCATAGATATACAGTAATAAAGCTGCATATTGTTAAAAAATTGTGAATTTAGCAATTAATAGAAATTATACTAGCCGATGCCACAAGAAATGGGTACATATCTGCAGTGTTATGTCTATTATATAACATATAATCCTTTGACTATTCTAAGTGTACACAAGGTTACTATTACACACAGTTTCATCTGTGGAGCAATTAAAAGGATCTATGATTCTGCTTCAAACAGTATTCTCAAAATGGTGGAATGTTCTAGTACAGTGTAGATTTGGTTAAAAAAAATACTTCAGTTGGTTTAAGAGGGTGTGAGAGTGACTATTTCCCCCTACAGTTTTCACTTGTCATTCACCAAAAACCATTATATTCACCCATCTTTAAAATAATAATCCATCCAAATGTTTTATTTTTATGTCTTAACTATTATGTTCCATCTCTCAATACAGTCCTAATGTATGAGTGATCGCTCTTATCAACCCTCTCTTTTTTCTGTCCCACCCATTCTTTATTTCAGATATCCAGTCAGCTCTGTCAGCTTCTTTATATCCGTCACCATAACAACCACAAATGTTCCAACAGATTCTCTGGCACTGCAGTGAGAGGTGAAGCTTATATATGAGAGAGCGAGAGAGAGCGAGAGAGAGAGAACAAAATCCACCCACCCAAGAACCTCGCTACAATAAATTATTTCATTCTTATGCTCACACAGATTGTATGTACTGTATGTTTTGAGCCACTGTCAGACCTCGAGGTTAGGTTACATTGTACAAGTTAGTTACAGCCATCAGTTTTCAATTATTACAGCCATAATACATAATCATAATAATGTAAACTAATATTATAACAAATTATTACGATATTATAAAATTGACTTGTTTTAAAATGGAATTGTTTTCAGGGTAGCCCGTCATCAGGCATACAGTACATGATTAACATGTTTTGGTTAGTCGTGTTGTTAGTCTACATTATTTATGTGAATATAATTGAACAAACATATGATATCTTCATATCAAATGTATTCATATGAACTATCAACTAAATGTACAGTTGTGGAGGTTAAGTTCTCATTTGCATTTTCTATCTAGAAACAAATCGCTAAATGCTGACCAATGTATCAAAGATGGAAACAATTTGACACAATAAATCGGCATTCACATTTTAACTGGGGGCTGAAATTGTGCTACGAACCCTACGAATAATTCAGGGAATCAAATTCCTAAGCATGCAATAAGCAAGCTTGCTGCAGCAAAGGTTTATTTGATATAAAGTACATTCAAGCGTATTGATACAAGCATGAGCAATAAGTGGCTAAAGCTCAAGATCTTTAAGAGCTTGCTGTTGGAAAGTACTGATTAAAAGAGGGATCTACAAATATTTTCAGTGTTATTGTATAGTTCTATGGTAGCACCAGTGAAGATCATAACTATTTAAATCAACATCAGCCTCCTTCATAATATAGAAGTGTAAAGACAAATGTTTCGTAGGGCCACACAAGTCGCTACATGTTTTTAATTTCTCACCGAAAGCAGAAGTGCACAGACTTCTTACAATGCAGGAAGACATCATCCTACTCAATACTCCCAATGTGGGAGCATTTAGTTATAGGGCCATTTATTTTCAGTCCGCATGGTGTCTGGCATTCAATGGAAAATAAATAGCTTAAATTCCAGAAACATTGAAGGGAAAGAAATTTGGCCTTCTCCAAATTACTCAAAACAAATATTTGGACAACCAAAGATAAAAGAAAGCTTTGCTACTCATCCTATCGTCTGGAAGTTATAAATAAAGAAGATATAGGGGGCGAAGGGGTCAAGTACCCTTTCCAATTTTCCAAATGTTGCTGAGCATAATAATGGAGTGGTAATGAAATGGTCATCAAGCCTAATTGTTATAAGCTCTAAAAGCAAACAGGTGTTTTAGACTGTTTAAAAACCACCATTTAAGAACCATTACAGTTAGTGTGTGTTAAGTTTCAGGGCTCACAACACATCCAGAAGGCATCTGGAAAATTAGCCTTTCACTTAGCATTTTACAGCCTGCTCTTGGCATTCTGTGGCTGACCATATGCCGTTACGTCCACAGGCCGACCGGGGCCATGCCTTCCTTGCTGCCCAGTGGGGGTAGTAGGTTCTCCTCACACAGGAACTGGAGTGGGAAGTGGACCAGCAACCCCCGGATGGCCTTCAGGTCCTGCTTGGCCTGCTCAGGGTCTCGGTCACACAGGCGCTCCTTGCAGGAGTGCTCCTTCAGCTCTCGCATGTTGTGGACGCCATTACACGGCAAGGAGTTGAAGACCTGTATTAGCGTCACAGGTTACACCAGCGCACACACAAAGAGAGAGAGAGGGAGAAAGAGAGAGAGTGAGAGAGAGAGAGAGAGACAGAGACCAGTAAGATCTACAATAAGTGGTTATATTTAATGTGGGGGTCGGGACCACACATGTGCAGTGTGTACTGTACGTGCAATATTTGCTTATTTAAGTTAATTTAACATACATTCTGTTGTATTGTGTTAATATCTGACACATGTATGAATGTACCACATATACCAGATATACAGTAGTACTGATACATATATGTATGTGTGCGTATACAGTAATAAATACATATGTACATACAATATTTAAAAATAACAGCAGTTGCCTTACATGGCTAAAGAACAATACATTTTATTATTATATTATTTTAATCTACAGTTTAAAAAAAGGAAAAAAAAACATGCAAGCTATTAACCTCATGAGGTCACCCTCAGTCAACAAGTACAGTCATGTATACGATACCTTATCGTAAATTGAGGCATTTAATTTAGCAGATTCATTCCACACCGAGAAGAAGAACTCATCAGAGATGGGATCATCAACATTGATGCTGGGGTCTGCCTGAGACCCTACAAGAACCCTGATAGGAGGAGGCCATTCAAACAATAGACACACACAGAATTAGCACACATTGTGTATCGTCAGACTACAAAACAAAGGCATCCTTTGACTACCAACAAAGATGTAAAAGCATTTTTGCCTTCAAGAACGCTCCCTTAAATAATTTCCGTAGAAAATCATTGTCTTATCTCCACATATTCGATGAAGTGCACAAAGAAAACACACATAATTTCTAAACTGTGTGCAGGGACACATTTTACTGTGATGTCATAGGTTGCACGGCAACCGTGCTCCTGACCTGAAACACTCTTTGCGCAGGGCAAGTGTGACGGGGCCCGCCTGGTACTCCTCCCCTCCCATCGTGGACAGGACCCTCTCCTGATCCTCCACAAACACTGCCAGTTCACTGTCCCTGCTGCCCAACATGCTGCGGTCGTTGATGTTGGCCGAGCCTACAACACACAACAGGGAAGCCGTTTACGTTCAGTCCGTGAACAGCAACAGAGAGCCGAAATCACTTCCGTGTTTTTTTTAATACCGTTCATAATGAATCTATACAAATAATAATAACAATCATCATTACCCTCACTAATGTTTCTAATGGAGCCCCATTGACGAGACACGGTCAATAGGAGAACCGCACCCGCACTATTTAACATATTTTTAGCAAATCAGTCGAAAAAATGTGTCTTCTTATGCTAAACACAATATATAGCCAATATATGCCCACTAGACAGCCAATGCGTCAGATTTATAATAAACTTAGGTTAGATGAATGAAAGCGTGCATTTACTTTACAATGTTGTAGCCAGTTGTAGCAATCCTGGTAAGACAGATCATGTTAACACGCTCACTTGAATCAGCCTGTAGCCCAAATGCCCCATCTTCATATTCCTCATCATTTTTTTTTTTACAGGCGTTTTGTTCTGTTGGATGTTTATTAATTGTGTCCGTGTGTTTGTCTCCGTCAGATTTGTGTTTTACATCTAATCCGACAGATGGATGCAAATGAGCACTTTCACCTCCAACCGAGGGGCTTCAATGTTGAGATCTGTTTATCTCAGTACACTTCGGCATTGCCAACGGCTATTTCACCAGTCATAGCTGCATGTCACTGAATGTCTTTGACGTCCTTTGGCTTCTTGTCGTTACATTGCTGCTAGTCTCTTCCAATGTGTCAGGGGTTTCATTCAGAAAGCCACCAGATGGTGGGATATTCAAGCGACAGCCACACTCTGTGGCCTTATTCTATGAGTACTTGACTGCTGCTACTAATTACTGTGGCTAGATTTATTATGAGGTAGCTACTGTATATGTGGCTAATAACACTACTGAAACAGAAAGTTCCCTTGCAAGCACTAAGGACTGTTTCCCTTCAGCACTCAAACTACTTTTTAAACACTCCAAAAGCCATCACCGTAATTACATTTTAACATTAACCGACCCTCTTGTCAAGCACGCTTAATAAAGAGATGTTCAGAAGATTATTAATGAGCTATTTTATGAATGAGTTCAGTGATGACTCAAAGCTACTGCAAAGCCCTGTCCTTGGCCTGAGCTCGCACTCTCCGTGACTCACCAATGATGTATCGACGATCGTCGGCAATGAGGGTCTTGCTGTGAACATAGATGAGCTCTGTGACGAGTGTGTCGGAGAGCTGGGAATGTGTTCTCAGGCCGCAAATGGTGATGTATTCACTCCAGCGGCCCTCGACTAAGGTAGGCGAGAAGGCCATTAGAGACATTGCAAACAGCCAACTGAATCACAGCGTAAGCAATGTGGTCATGTAGCATATGGATGAATGTGAAAGAGCAAACGTAAATAGACCAGATGGACAGATACCTAGGAGCTTCAGTTATAAAGATGCAGAACAGGAGGACAGAGAAAGAGAAACGTTAGAGATGAGACGCCGTATCTTGAAATTTCAGGTATATTCGTGAGCTGAGAATGACAGGAGACAGACAGACAGACAGACAATGGCAGACTAACCTTCCCTTAGCCTTGACAAGATGGAGTGCTCTCCACGGCACATTGTCCTAGAAGAGATTAAAAGCTTTTAATGTCTGTTTTTCTTTTCTCCAGATTTTCCATCATTTTAAACAGACATTCCCTTTTTTGAAATATAATGAAAATAATCATTATTTGTTTTAAACATGCCCTAACCTAATGTGCCATCTGACTAAGGCTATGTTCAGACTGCCAGCCCAAATCCATTTTTTGGAATGTCCAGAATGTATTAAAACAGATTTTTGACAGTGTGTGAACAACAAAAAACACTTTGAACAAAAACAACATTTTGAAAATCAGATCCAAACCACGTTTGGAGGTGGTTTGAGATGCTATTCAAATCACTTGCAACCCTGTCGCTGAACAGCTGTCGTTTATTGTGTTACAACAATAAAGGCAAAGGCAGGGTACGGTACTCATATGAGGTAGACTTCTTATTATTCTGGATTGAGCCAGGTAAGTGCTCAAATGGTTGGCGTAATTGATAGTGTTTGTATGTAGGTGGAGTGATGATGAGTGTTCGAAGGACAATTTACTGACCTGTAAGTGAAGTGCAGAATAGCCTGGATGGCATTTCCACCTCCTGCACTGATGTCTCCCTCGAATCCAGGCAGTAGAGGCACAACCACAAACACTCTGTATTTCTTCTGCTCACTGAAACCCATTTGCATTTTGCATTCATTATTAGTGAGTGAATAAATATGAAAAATGACACCTAATAACATCCAATAATAATATAATTATGAACATCATCTTACAGGGTTTAAATGTATCTTCAGAGGCTTCATCATATGATACTATACTATATAGTGTACCTGTCAATCTAGTTTAGGATACTCAAGCAAAGGTTGAAAATGCCTAATAACTAACTAACTACTAACTAAATAACTGTAGATATACAGTATACAGTAAACTGCATGTGCTAATTATTGAACTGACCCAAGCAGAAAAGCTAATGTGCACAAATTAATAAAGCACTAACAACACACTGTAGATATAAACTGCATGTCCTAATTATTGAACTGACCGATGCAGAAAAGCTAATGTGCACAAATTAATAAAGCACTAACAACACACTGTAGATATAAACTGCATGTCCTAATTATTGAACTGACCGATGCAGAAAAGCTCACGTGCACAAACAAATGAAGCACTAAAAACACACTTCACTGCAGCCACAAACACAGACGGGGGGAGTTGTTACAGTGACGGCGCACCTGTGGGCACGTAAGATTCTCTTCACAATTGCATCACCAATCCCATTGTGAACACTCTTCCCATCAGCACAGCTGATGAAGAACTGGTTCTGGAATGAGAGACAGGTGGGGACTATGTGTGAGCTGGGACAGTGAAATGTACAGTGATAACAGAAAAGACAAGGGTCTGTCTTTTCTTTTAAATCACATCTTAGAAAGTGGTGTCCTTTAAATGTGTTTACCTTTAATAGTGACACATTGTTGTATGTAATGTGCTGTGCCTTATACTGTACCTCAATGTAGATATAGTGCTCGCTCTTCTCAATGGTGTGGATGTAGGCATTAAGGATGGAGTTCTCACAGGTCCCGGTTGACCAGCGGTCCACAGAGCGCAACACCTGATGAAATGAAGCAAGGAAACCATATGACATTTGATACAAGGAAATCAGATGGCATTTGTTTGTACAGTCTCTTTCACACGTATGAAGCATATGTGCTTATTTATGAAGCATATATATAGTACGTGCTTATGATTTTTTTTCTTCTCATTTTGTTTTACTTATTGTACTACCTTTCTGTCACACGTTTCTATTCGAATGAATAATAGGTAGGCATATATGATATGTTAAACAAACGAGTTGCCTATAATAACATGAAATACTGTTAAAAGTTAACTTGAAAATAATTTGTTTTGAATAATATATTGATAATATAACATTCATTAAAAACTACATTTAATTTCTAATTCATTTTAGCAGGAAAACCCTGTGTTATCCCTGGCCAGGAGGAGGATATCATATACAGTATATACACCGTTAAAACAACTGACAGTTTTATATTAATTTTGTATTACTAAGTTGAATGCCAGTGCCTGCTTACAATCTGCAGTATGCAACCATAAAGACAGAGAATGTTGTTATATAATATACTACAAACTCAATTTTAACACATATATCTGATATCTGTACTTTCTACTCCATATGTTTTCAAAACAGGCTCATTACTTTAATGTTAATGCATTTGAGAGAAATAGTTGATATTTTGCATGAGTGCACATCTTCCCAATTACATGAAGACTGAATCAGAAGTTGAATCAATACTTTTACCTGTCTTTTTTTAACAAAAGTATATATACTTAAGTATTGAATGTATTGTTTCCACCTCTGCCTGTTGAGTTTGTTTTGCCTGCCATGGGAGCATTCCATTCCATTGAAAAACTTGATGAAATACAGATGTGTTCTTTTCATTAACCAGTTTATGACTTCTAACATGAGGAAACAACATCAGCTCATTCATGCAGTCATTGGTCTGGATTGCATTATCATAAGGAAAACTCACCTTTGGCACAGATGTAGGTGCCACCTAGCATGACATACCAGTCCATAGCAAATGTGTGTGTTGTCATTTGAGAACGCATTACTGAATACCTGTACTGTTGTTTTGCTGGACCCAGGGACAGTGAATGGCAACAGTTGAGCCGTGCTGTGAGACTTGGGGAGGAGGCAAGGGTAAAACTCGTCCTTGTACTTGTTCTTAAAGATCTGGAGCAGACAACACACAAGGAAATACAAAACATCAGCTGCTTCTACTTTGTTGACATTCTGCTGAGTCATGCTTGTCAAGATTGTCCCTGGGCACTTCTGTTTGAAGACTGACCTTTGTGAAGTTCCACCGCTGGATGAAGTGACGGGCAATGTCCCGGGCAGCTTTGCCATGAGTAGCAACAGACAGGTCACGCCAGGGCATACGAGGTACTTGTGTACGGTCAATGTTATCTGAGAGGGAGAAGCTTTGTTCAGCCTGTGAGTGTACGTGCAGGCTGATTAATTAGTAATGGAAGCTAGCGTGATGTTTGGTGTACCTTCAAATGGTCGGTTCAGCTGGGTCCAGTCTTTCCTGATAAAGTTGCTGTAATCCTTGCCAAGCCACAGTTTAGTGTTGCCTCTGAGATCTTGCTGCATTCCCTGCACTGTCTCCGATGGCTTTGGACCCTCAGATGAGCCATTATTCTGGCAAACAAAAATATATGTCTGAGTGTGGAAGATATTCATGTTTTCATTCCTAATATGGTTATATCATTTATGGCCACCAGGGGATACAAATGAGCAAAAATCCTGTACATTCAAAACATACTGTATCTACTGTATATGGGTGTGCTTGAGCACATAGTTCCTTAAAACTAAGGGACTTTGTGGCATTAAGAGGCAAAATAGTATTTTACTCTGGTATTATGTAAGTTAAGTTTATATTGAATAATAAAGACCCTGACCAAAACAGATGGTATTAAAATGCTTACAAAAATGTGATAACATTCTGTACCTTACACACTACGTAATGAATTACATAATAGGTAACTGAAATGTATAAAGCACAGACTAAGGCCAGTTGCAGACAAAGCTACCTAACAAGTCCAGCAGCGGGATTAAAGAGCGAATACAACATCAGACAGAAGACTAAATAAACACATAAAAATGCCACATTATAAACATATTTGTAGGCCAACAAACCAAAACCAATGCTACCTTGTTGATGTCATAAACATTCATTTTAAGATTAAGAATATATCTTATCTTGTATTGTCTCTTTGTTTTTTTACTCAGCTGTGCACTTATTGCATAACTCTTTACATAACTCTAAGGAAATCTTTTTCCAACTAAACCTTTGCCATAGTCTAAGACGGAGTGAAACTGCTGCCGGGTAAAGTATTGAGTGGGACTAACTAATGTAAACAGCCGTTACCGTGGCGCCGTCCGTCGGCTGTGCCTCCACAACGCGCCCGTCCGTCTCCTCAGAGCCGTGGTCGGTCAGGCGGTACTGACTGTTATCCCACCGGCCGAAAGCCAGGTCGATGCCTCCCACAAAGGCTACCGACTGGTCGATGGCCACCATCTTCTCATGGTGGGCCCACAGAAACACCACGGAGGACACGTGGTCAGGATGGCGCATTACCTGAGGGTCGGGACGTTTCACGTGAGGAGGTGAGAGACCAAAGAGAAGGCAGAGCACATATGAAAGGTTCAGATGCAAAAACCTCCAAGTCCATCTGGCATCTTTACTTTTTAAATGTGCATATTGAAATTATTAATTTAATAAAGTCAATATTACTTTTTATTACTTTTTATTCAGTGACAAATAACCTTTCCATCGCAATAAACGTGAAATGAGTGAACCCAAATATAGAATCCTAATAATTATTGCTAATTAAGTCAATAATTTTAAATACATTTAAAAACTTGTTATCAGATGGACTTAGAGGTTTTTGCATGCGAACCCTTCACATGTTAAAAGGTACACTCCTTAATGTGTCTGACGCTACCCATGTTGTTACTGAAATCAGTTCCTAACAGCTGCTCTCTACAACTCTCTCCCTACAACACTCATCACTCACGTCCCAATGTTTGTTTGTTTGTTTTACAAACATAAACAGCGAGCTGGGGCCATCATTTGGGCTTCCTGGCTGCGAGCACTGTCAAGGAGAGCACCTTTAAATGTGAAGAAGGCAACGAGAAGGTAAACCTTGATGTTGGCGTCTATATTCATGAGTGTCCTCTTGCTGTGCTCACTGTTGATACCCAGCGCCATCTCCACCTCCTTATACAGCAGCACGCACACCTTGACACCTTGTTGCTATGGAGATCACACAGAACAGCACAGCAGCGGAAATAACAGTTATTTACAGGTTGACGGGTATCCCATTTGGATCAAATGTGAAACAGACGTTCGAGAGTGAAAACCGTACAGCTTTGCGCTTGAGTATCTCGTCCAGGCGCCAGTATGTGTCAGTGGCCGGCCTCTTCAGGAACACTTCAGGGCTGAGCCTGAGGGGAACCAATAACACGCTTGGCCTATGAACGTGCTCCAAACGCAGCCCAAATGTCGTACACTGTAAGCTTATTTACAGGACACATCTAGATCTTTCTGACTCTCACCACCAATCTGTGATGTAGATCTCCTCCTTGGCTTGCTCCAAAGCATCAGCCAGGTCTGAGAAATAGCCGCTGCCGTTCACATACCTTACGACCACACAAAGAACAAAGCGTGATAATCAGGGAGGGCAAACTACGCTAAAAGACATTGCAAATTTCCGGCAGACGACAAATCTGACCATTTCGTGAGGGACTCCTCTCGGGGAGGGGCAAAGCTCTCAAAGCGGTGTACTTTGATGTAATCACAGGCCTCGGCTATCTGATTGATTTCATGGCTCCACCAGTGAGCCTGTCGATAGCTGTTGCACTTGATGACTAAACTCCTAAAGAAACAAAGCACACCCAACAAGGAAGATTGCATCACACACTTCATGCCCTTCTCTTTAGCAATAAAATGGCGCTATAGTCTTAAGCATGACTATGTGGAACTTGTATTCTTGGCAAGATGAAATTTGACAACAATGTGCCCTGAGACAGAGAACATTGTACCTAATTCCAAATTGCGTTATCTACATCAGTAATGTTGTTGTCTTTCTCTCTCTTTTAACTTAGCATTTACTTAATGCTTCACATTACAATGGTCACATGGCGGTAAATGGAGAATGAACCTAACATGTTGGTTAGTGCCACTGGCCAGTATAGAGCTCTGTATCTATAGATGCATATAGAATGCAGAAAGGCTGTTATTTTTGTCTATTTTTGCTCTTATAAGTCTATGTACTATCCATAGACTGTGGGGATTAGTTACTCTATAAGACATGCTGTGATTTAACAATGACATATTTCACAGTGTGTTCAGGACCAAGACCTTAAAGGGGGGGGTCTGGGGAGGTCTGGGAGCCCTGGAGTTGGCCAACCTGTCAGCATCCTTAAAGGCAGGGTTACTCATTCTGGAGAATGCTTTATAACTCAAATCAAATCAAACTCCTCAGAAGCTCCGCCCCACACATTGAAACGCATTGCAAAGCCAAGGGCATTGTGAGCAACATTGTTTATGTTCCTATTTACAGAGCCTGGGCTGTGCAGATGTACCGTATAATTTTTTCAGCATGCACAGAGATCGGTAAAATAATTAAATGCAAGGAGAGATTTGTTGAATTTGACAAAAACTGTATTATTTTACAATAGATGACTATTGGCCGGTTTCACGGACATGGATTAAGCCTAGTCCAAGACAAAAACCAAAATGAATTGAAGATATTCATTGAAAAAGGCTCTTAGTCTAGGAATAGGCTTAATCCATGTCTGTGAAACCGGCCCTAGAACATTAAACCGATGCCTACATTAACTTCCTCTCCTCTGTTCCTTGTAATACAACCTGTAAATCACTTCAAATCAAAGCATCCTCTAAACTGTTTTACAGATTATGTGGATGTGTTGCTGACGTACCGAGCAAAGTTCTCAAAGCAGACCCCATACTTGGTGTCGGTGTGAGCACTGCCAACTTTAACTTTGAACTCTGGGTCAAACAGCAGTACGAAGGAGATGATGCCGTGGTCTCCATTCATGTAGAGCAGGAAGGAGTCCTTCACCACCAGCCAGCGCCGTGACCAGCGGAAGCATACTTGGTGGTGGCCAATGCAGTTCAAGCCTTGGATACGGTGACCCCCCGACCTTTTGAATATGGGCCCCTCCCTGAGAGAAAAATGACATCTCCACTACTTAATTCATCGTTGCCACTGTCAATTTTGTGTTCTCGTTATGCTAGTTTGCTTACAGGCCTTTGGGTCCAAGGTCAGTGACGAAGGAAAGGGCACTGACGTCAAGGAATTCAAGCTGAAATCAAGACAACAAACAATGTTAGCATTAAAATACAAAAGAATGCAGGTGTGTAGTAGTAATTGTGTGTGTGTGTGTGTGTGTGTGTGTGTGTGTGTGTGTGTGTTTCTTTTACCATGCAGTGGGCATTCCTACAGAAGGTGTTCTCCAACAATCCATTTAGATATTCCTCAAGGTACTTCTGCAATAACAGGAGCATCTGAGTTAAAACCCTGTAAGACCTATTTTAGTCCAACAAAAACATCACTTAGCGCTCCAAAAAAAGACTAAAGACTACATTTACATAGCCAAACCGTTCTATTGTCTTGCCATTGATAGTAAATGTGTTTTTTTTAAAGAAACATTTGTAAATGTGTATATTGGAGAGCTAAGTGACGTTGTACATGTATCACATTGGGTCTTACAGGGTTTTAAACATTATTCTCATCCTACTAAATTTCCAGTCAAGTAATATAAGAAATATGCCATGAAAGTTACATAATAATGGATTGTTGGATGAGGTCTCCTAGATTAGATTGCTACCCAGGTCATCATAATGAAATTAATGATAGCATTATCTTGAATCATGAATGAAAGAATTCATATGCATGAATGAAATGGACAATGGTGTTTTACTCAACTGAGATATGTGACATATTCCACTAAATACAATACATGCATTCAGTCATTCAGGCAGCCATCTTATATGATATCAGGCTCACGACATGAAAAAAAAGCACTGCATTTTCCCAGTTGGTCAGTTTAATACCGGTTTGCTGGATGTCCGCCTGTTGGCTTCAGTGCTGTTCAGAACAGGCATTTCCTCAGACATAGCCCTCAGCTGCTGCCTCTCCTTTGCAAACCTATCAGAGAAATTTGACTATTTTCAAATCACGCCGATGAGCTACATGACGAATCACAAGCAGCCGCCGCTTTCCTTTCTGCCGCAGCCCTCCGATGGAAAACAAAACAAATGTTCAGCCACAGAGCTGGATTTGCACGATTTAGATAAAGAGTGCAAATGTATTTGGCACACTAACCTCCCCAGAGGCAGGAAGTGAAGCATCATCTTGTGCTTATAGAGGTCTCGGTGAAGCTCCTGGAAGCGCTTGTATTTCCTCTTGATAGTCCAGTGGAACTGGCCGTGTGTTAGCCGCACAGTGTACAACGTGCACACGCGCACCTGCCAGAGAATATAAAGTACAGGCAGAGATGTACATACTCTTGCACTGCTCCAAACATCCATGTGACAAGACATGAAAACAACCCTTGAATACAGCCACCAAATACATATTGAGGAAGCTTTACAGTCAGAGCTTGACTGAAACTTGTTTTAGCTGTACTTAAATTTAGGGATGGCACCGATACGATACTGAGATCGGAAATCGGTCCGATACTGACATAAATAGCTGGATCGGTATCGGTGACAATAGAACAGCTGTAACCGATCCATGGGGCTGATACAATTAAATTAATTTACACACATAGGTCTACTGTCAAGCATCAGCCATGTCTAACCACCCAGGCCACACTATCAGCAGCAGGTTTCTAAAATGCATCCAAGTCCTAAAATAGAGACTAGCTGTCATTTACTTTGCAACTTAACTTAAAACACTGGAATCTGATCGGTACTCGGTATCGGCCGATACCCAAAGTGCCAGTATCTGTATCGGTATCGGGACTGAAAAAACTGGATCGTGCCATCCCTACTTAATTGTGTTTTTGGAGCTGAACGTGTGGCCCTGTTTTAAAAGCTACAACGAAAACCTAATGCCTAAGCTCCTTAGTTCCACAGGTTGAAATAATTAAACTGCGTACCTTAGAGCGAGTCGTGTATCGTTCTGTGCTTTCCACTCTGCAGGTCACAGGGGTGTCAAGCAGTAGGAAAGGTATTCCTACCTCCCTGACACCCGCAAGATTATGCACAACTAGGAAGGGACGACCTTCTGCAATTCAAATGAGAGATTTCTCAGTTGGTTCTAGTACATCTGGCACGAGGTGTGGCCAAGTCTCAGTAGAATCTGAAATAAACCTATCTAGAACCTTTTTTTAGGGTAACATCTAGTACAATAAAAAATAAATAAACATTGAAGTTGATACTTCAATGTTTATTTATTTTTTATTGTTTTACCTTACACCACAAAACATATCTTGACAAACAGAGGTGCACATTATTATTTTCAAGTTTTCAAACTGTCATAGTCACTATAAGCAGTCTTGTCATCTCTGACTTGAGTCAGACTTGCGTGTTCATCTCTGAGCTAGGAAAGGGGATCCTAGGTGTTGATGGGGTTAAAAAGGGGACCCTTCTGTTTCTTACCGCTGTTTGTCATGAGGCCATCTATCTCTTCTGGACTCAGATTGCAGTTGTCGGATAAAAAGCGCCTTGTTCCCAGGGTCTGGGCAGCAGAGGTGTGAGCCATTGGCTCGATCTCTGACTCTGGCTCTTCTGGATCAGCCATTACTCCGGTGTAGGTATCAACTGGGGGTGTGCTGTCACAAGGATTTTACAATTGAAGTATATGTTTATTGGTGCTTTGCTTTCCATGTCATGGTCATTTTCTATATAACTAGCATACAATCAAAACATGATGAATGTTTACCATTATCTGAATATGCTACAACATATATGTATTCTGTCAAAGTACTTATTAATTCAGGACTATTGTCTTAACACACTAATGCTGGGTGTTGTTGGAGCAATATAAAATGGCACTGCTCACTTTAATGGAACTGACATCAGCCTCTGACCGCTATCTTTATTCAAGTTTCACACTTTCATTCACACGCATGGTGAATCGATCTTAAGTTATTTCGAATGAAGAGAAAAATAAATAAAGGAGTAAATACACACATGTATGTGGGCTATGTAAAAGTAGGTTACAGTATATTAATCATTCAGCATCTTATCACAGCATGGCATAGTGGTCTGTTGAAACACGGTCACTAACGTATCCAATGTATTTGAACAAATGGCTGATAGTGTGTGACAACATGGGCTATAGCCCATCCACGTTTTTATGAAAAGGTTGCTTACAGGTGTAGTAGGCCTAATTCATTGAAAAGTCTTAGCCTAGTAATAATAATTTAGTAATAAGTCTATACACATTTCTTTTACCATTATTATTATTATAAGTGATTAAGTAAAGTAGTTATTTTACTATGTTTTATCACTGCTAACATACATATAATCATACTATATCAGCGTTGAAAATCAATGTATTTGTTTGTAGTGGCCAATATAAAGCTAAAAGCCCTTTTTTATTGCTTTAGCAAATTGTACTAATGCATAGCAACTAGCAACACACTACAAATATTTTAAGCATACCATATTTTTTTGAGAGAACCAATTTTGTTTTCCAAGTTGGACAGTTGGATCTTTATGAAGCTATTGGCTTGCCGCGACCAAGTATATAATTGGGTGTATGGGAAGAGCTATAGTCTATAAATATGAAACAAAAGAAAATGCCTAATTGAGGGGAGAAGAAACACTGGGATATGCCGGAAGAAGCAATGTGCACTTTTTATTCTGTACATGCGTAGGCAGTCACCTTTCAATGTCAGAGTGCTCTGTTGCCAAGGGAGAGAGAGAGAGGGAGGGTGGATGTGACAAAGGGAAGGGTGGGGGAAAGGAACATGCAGATATGGTGCTTCCCTATATTTCATTATGTTTCCATATTCTAGGAATCTACTAACTTGAGTAATATTTCATGG
The DNA here is from genome assembly GCA_025399935.1 of Amblyopsis rosae. Taxonomy (NCBI): domain Eukaryota; kingdom Metazoa; phylum Chordata; class Actinopteri; order Percopsiformes; family Amblyopsidae; genus Amblyopsis; species Amblyopsis rosae. Next base: position 11,280 of record JAODTR010046517.1, on the reverse strand, counting down.
CAATAATATAAAATACTAAATAAAATAAAAAAACAGATCAAATTCAATTCCATTAAAGTGCCTCAACCCCACAAGTGGGGTTGAGATTTAGGAGCAGGTAACACTTCTAAATGACAACTCTTGATTTTAAAAAGGTACTGCTATTAGATATTACTATTTAATTACCTTATATTCTAAAGCGCAGCTACATCTTTCTCCTGTTCCCTGTAGCCTCCGGTAGTACATTGTCAGAAAAATTGTTTTGACATTCACATAAAGTACCAACCAGCTTCTAACACAACACGATAATAATGAAGGGCCATTACGAAACGTCAAATGAATTATAGCATGTAATACTACCATAAAAGCTCACTATTCAAATATTGTCTACAACTGTGCTTTCACATAATGCATGTTTAGCCTGTTTCCAAAAATGTACATGATCGGTCAAATCTCACACAGACCATATACTGAAAGAAATATATAAACACAACACAATCCCGTTTGTAAGAGCACAAAGAGCTTATTTATCCCGATAGTGAACATTGATAAACCAAATCTATTGCAGAGGTGTGCCATACCAAGACATCTAAATAGCATCATCACTTCATAAGGGGCCACTCTGATATACAATAATTGACCAACAAACACAGATCTGAATCACTGACGCATTGTGCCAACTACAGCTGTTGCCAGAGTAATTAATGTTAACCTCCCTACCAGAAGCTGCCTCCGGAGGTTTAAGAGATTTTGGACGTTTGTCCAACCACTGCAATCCAGTGATCCCACATCTGTATCACCTGTGGGATCTGGTCTGAGAGCCGTCCTAATGACAGTTGGGTTTCTACATAAAACTGAAACAGGAGGTCATCTTTGCTTGATGCACTCAAAAAGGTCTTTCTGACTTCTACCTTTGCATCAACTGATGCCACTATGCCAGATCCTTCTCATGCTGGAGAAGGATCTTCTTTACAGATGAAACCCAGTTTAAACTCTACCAGACAGATAGCAGACAGCATAGTGATGGCTACCGGTTTGCTGATATAAATGGGTGGTAGCGGTACATGGCCAGGCATCAAACATATCCTTGTGAATTGATTGCACATCTTACATAGTACTATGTACTTACATAGTACTGTTTAGCATGACAATGCATGGCCTAGTGTCTACAGTGGCTCCCTGTAGCTTTGACAAACATCATATAGAATCTAGGTTTTGTCCCCCCACAAAATATTATACTATATAATATCAAAATATATTTTGTATTGCCAGTCTGTCTCCTTTGATTTCAGCAGTATCCAAATTAATCTAGTCCATTCAAAAACAGTTAAATAGAAAACTAATGTTTGCCATCGTAAGTGTACAGTATTTAGCATTTTCTGGGTACTTTCCGGTTATCCAAAATTGTCTACTAAGATAAAGATGATAGGGTTAGTAGGGTTATGGCTAAAACCCTAATAATTCAAAAATAATTAATTCTATGATCCTGGAAAGTACCATATTCTGTTTTCAAGAGTCACAAGAAATGATCACAGCTTTATTATTAAAATTATATTTTTTTTTCCAGGGGGAAATGGCACTGCACCCCCTAACTGTCACTGTCGCATATGCCCCTGGGTTAACAGGTTACATAATGATTTATCATTTAGGCCTATTAGCAATTTGATAGGCTAATTTAGATTATAATATTTTCTACAGCTCCAGACAAATAAATATTGGGCAAAAATGGCTCTTTGAAAAGGTGGCAGACCCCTGTGCCAATCTAATACTATACCGGTATGGTATATTATGTGACAAATTCTGACAATTGGTATAGCTACCAGGGAGGTTAAAAAGTAAACATGAATCATTGCTTTAACATTGATGAGTCAGCTGCAGGGCGCTGATTTCCTTTGACCAGGGTTTTTTTTTTTTTGCTTTTCAACTGTAAAAAAGGTCAAAACATTACATAGGCTAACTAACCATTTACAGTTTCATATAATTTTGCAATCAATCGGTTTAATATGGCAATATTACTGACTTTGTAAAAAGTTGATCGTCTCCACCCATGATTTCCGAACAGATTCCACGGGACGGGGGGGGTTGGGGGGGTGGCAGCGAGCCTACACCAAGTCTTCTAAAATGTACTATTCTGACGCATATTTGCCTATGTTTAACATCGCTAGTATAATGGTGGCTGGTACAATGGATGTTAAGTAGAGTAGCCTACTAGTAGCCCAAATGATGCCAAAATATAGATTAGGCCTATAGCCTACTATTAACTTACTTTAAACTTGGATCGCGATTCAGCCGCGCCTCTTCAGATGCAGCTATAGGCGCGATCCCATCAGATAACAAGCACAAGACAGGTGAAGAAAAACATCCTATCGAACCGTCCTCGGGAGGAGATCGTATAATTTATAGCCTATCACTGGTGTGATGCACACGCATTCCTAAATCCCTCCCATGTAGGTCAAATATATCACACGGGGGCAAAGCAAGCCAGTCCCCATCTTATCTCCATGGCGTGCAATTCTGAAGTATGCTATTATGTGGTTCTGGGGTTTGAGTTTTAATTGTTGTCATTTTTCAGATTGTAAACGTTTTGATTGTTTTACGTCAGTAGTTCAGATATCACGTCATTGCATAACGCATGAGGACGGTTTTACGGTTATACACCGTGCTCACAATACAAAGTAAACAGGACAAGTCCAAACCGATGGAGACCCATTGAAAAGGGGGAGGGATCAGGAATGTTCTGTTTCGTTTAGTTTTAGTGGAATAAAGCAGGTTACGGCAGAGAATATGCTGTCCATTATGCATAAATTAATTGTTTATCATTTCATTATGTGTCTATATATATCTACATATATTATACGTCTATGGAACCAAATGTATTCTGATTGAAGGAATGTCAGGATTTACTCGAACTTCCGCTTGTTTTGTTCTATCTACTTCACAGTAAAAGCCGTCGATTATAACAAAATACATTCTCAAAGATTATAACGTTAAGTAGCCTACCATTAAACATTATTTACCGGAAACAAATTCTCCTTGATTTCAGGTAGACTATATATGCTTATAGACTTACTGTGGTGGTAATAATGCTCTTCATTGCTTTCAGGATCCAGAAGACTGATTTACACGGGGTGCAGTAGAGCTCGTAGCCTACAAGACTGCAGACGCCAGGTAAATCGAGATGAATGAAATGGAAGGAATTAAGAGAATCCGACGTCAGTCTTCATACTTAAATAGGTTCACTTGCACAATGGCGTCATCTAGCCGCTTACTGGTGTTATAGCCTATTGCGTATCATAGAATTAATGAATGAATGAATGAATTAGTTTATTTATTTATTTATGTATGTATGAGATAGACGTACTAGACTAGTTTTGTTTCACTAGTCGTTATTTATTTATTTATTAGTTTATTATTGAATTTAATGTAATTTCTTATTTTTTTATTTGAGAGCACATGAAACAACAGTGTTTCTTTCACGTCACATTTTATATACGTTTTCAAATGTGCAAAATATAAAACATTGCTTGAAATCAAGTACAATATCTAACATATAATCAATAGAAAATTGCTATACAAAATATAATGCAGGCTTTAGTTTTATGAATATGCAATTTATCACAGTATGTCTTCTGAAAAAGTTATTTTATTTCTATTTTATTTATTGTATTATTCCATATCAACACAGACACAGCATGCATGATTATACAAATTATTTGTATAATCATTGTATATGTAAATTTATATTTCTAGTCAAATATGTAATCAGATATTTCATATAAAAAGTATGTTCAACTACATAGTATTTCAAGTAACTGACAAGTATTCCACTGTAAAATATGACACAGTCAATGCTCAGTACTATATTCTGATGCTAAAAAGTAATAAATTACAACATTTTAAACCAATATATACATTTTTTTTGCCCCCAAATATGTCATAGCTCATAATGAATGTAAAAGTTATTGTGTAAATACTGCAGCCTGTTTTAGCATGATGAAGGATGCTTCACAAATAAGTAGGCTATTGTCTGTTATGTACACATTAATTTTTAAATAGTCTATCAAAGACAGATCACCATCTGACAGGTAAGCAGCCCTACGTGGACCCAGATGCAGTTATTGATTACAGTGGAACTTCAGATTAAGTGTAAAGTAGCAACTCTGAAACAAATCACTTTAAAAAACTGGTATCAAAGTTGCATAAAGGTTTTATCTTTCTCTTTGGTTTGATTTTCTTCTCAATGCTTTCACGTTGTATTGAAAAATATCCAAAAAGTCATAATAAATAGCTATTGAAGAATGGCACAGTCAAGACGTTAAGATTCAGGCCCATCCCACACAGCCATCTATGACTGTAGGCCTACTAACTATAGACTTTGCAATAAATGTAGCATTTAAGTCTCAGATTCAGAGAGCTCAGTTAAGTTAGGTGCAGAAGGTATTCAGATAAGCCTGAAGACACAGGGTAATGTACAGTATTTGTATTCAGGATTAGGCTGATTGGATCTCACCGCTGGCATTGCGAAACATTTTCCAATGTTTCCCAAACACTTCTTAATGTTCACTGCAACTTTTCAAGTCTTAAAGTTCTTGTGAGTTTGCATTGTAATTATTTATTGTTTAAGTCTGTTGTCTATACTAAAAGAAACAGTAAGAATTAATTACATTTTTGGGAATTCCTGTATTATGTGTGCAGACATCTGAGGAGCTCTAATGAAGAAAATTAAATGACTTCTGAATGTGGACACAGATTTAGAAATAAATCACTTCGGCATAGATTTAACAAATTTAGCCAATCCTGAATTACAGTCTGAGCAGAAATTGTTACTGCCTCTTATAGACAAAATGAGGTACAATGACAAAGTAACTAAGGGATTTCATGTTTTGAGAGGTTTAACTTGGTGCGTATCTTTTGTTCTGTCCGGGAAAGGGATATTCTGGCACCTGGTTGAAGTGTCCTGTTAGGAAGATTGCTACTGTACCAATGGCGAAGAGCAGCATGGCAACCCAGAAACACACCTTGTCAACCATCTTTCCTATCAGCACCCAGCTTTCCTTTTCCTGTTAAGAAGCGGATATTAAAGGTGAATAATCAGATCTATTGTTTAGCTAAAATTCATTTTCAGTTGATTGCGTAGTTGTACTGATACTTACTGAGCCAATGTCATTTTGTTGTTTTGTGCTCTCAGCAATGAAGTTACAGGCATCCACACATTGTTTGATCTCAGGAGCAGATTGGGCCAAGCTCTTATACAGGTTGGCTGTGCTGCTGATGTCTATACCATCCACTAGAGGGATACAGCTATGTTAAGGAAAGGCCAACTTATGTAACTTAACTACTGGCAGGGCCATAATGTACAGTCTTTATTCACAGCATATTTTCACTAGACCATAACAGGGAAGGAAACAGAACTACCCACAGAAAGTGTAAAAGTGAATGACAAGCTACAAATAAATAAATATATGGATACTGGATGTAGTCAAGACATTCCAGATGGCTTCATGACTTGTGCTGTTAAATATTAATTGGAATCTTTTAGTGGCTGAAATCAGTGTTACAAAATCCTTTGTTTTGGATGAGTGGCTTGGTTTCGTTGTTCTCTACTCCTCTCTGTGAAGCTCTCATATACTCACACTGTTCTATAAGCTGTATATTAGCCAGGTACACAAACAATTGTGTTTCGAATACACTGAGCTGTGGTGGGATTTTGGGCTTCGCTGAGGAATACCTTTAGACAATAGCAAGCAGATGTTCTCACCAAACGATTCCGTTATGCCGTGTCTCTCTTTCAGTTTGTCGAACATCATCTCGCTGCGAGACTGCTTCAGCACGTATTCCTCCGCTCTTTGCATCAGGCCGAAAGAGCTGCGCCGCCGCTCCCGGACACCGTTCACCTCCGCCTGGACATCGCTGTCATCCACCAGAGGCGCCATGCCCAGGAAACGAGGGACTAACTCCAAGAACATCTACCCAGGCCAAAGGGTAACCGTGGTTATTGCATGCATACTGGGAAACTCAGTCAGGTTTGCAGTGTTGACAGAGTTAGCAGCAGAGTAAACATGCCTCTTTTCTGTCTTCTGATGATGTTTCATATTGTTGAAATATGGGCATGCATTAATACATTTAGGCATATAGACCGGTGCAAACATACATGCTTGATGCTTTGGGACATGTTGTGTGTGCTGGGACTGCGCAGGGAAAAGTTGAGCACCACTATTTGGTTGGTAGCGATGAGGGTGGTCACACACATGACAAAGATCAGATACCTGTGGGAAGCATACAAGAGAACTGTGACATACGACATACAGTATAGTACTGTAAAAATTACCTGTACGGGGGGATATTAACTACTATTAATTATATGATTCAAATAATAATAATAATAATAATAATAATAATAATAATAATAATAATAATAGGGGAAACGTATCTGTTAACACCAAATACAATGTGTGTATAATTTAAGAAAAATGGTACACTTTGCTTTGCTCTCTGTCATTCAAACCAAAATGTTTCAAAAACAAAACAAGTTCTATTGTGCTGTCCGTAAAAGCATCTTTTGACCGAGGATTCCAGGCACCATGTTGACACGCTAACTCACTTGCCGATGAGAGGGACAGAGAGAGACGTCTCCGGAACCTTCTGAGCAATAAGAAAGAGGAAGACAGTCTGAGCCAGCAAAACAGATATGGACACTGTCAACTTCTGTCCACCAGCTGTGAAGGGGATCGCGGAGAGTCAGGAGAGACGAGGGTTCAAACAAAGGATGGATGCTGCTTTAAGGGACCTTGTGCCACTGACCTTGTGCCGGGAGGAAGTAAGCCAACACAACCAGGGAGGAGATGAGGGAACACGGCAGGATGACGTTGATGATGTAGAACAGAGGCTTCCTCTGGATGATCAGGTTGAAGCAAATCTCTTGGTACTCCAAGTCATCAGGACTGTAACGCGAGTTGATCAGCTTCCTAGCGGGACGATGCACAATGGCCCACTCTCCATTCTCTGAAGGGTGAAACACACCGAACTAGAGTTCCCCACATGTATGACCAATCCACGGGTCACACAAGGTAATATAACTTTTGCTATTGCTGTACAAATGTAGTGATACTCGCAATACAGACCATTATAATAATAATAATGTAATAGTATGAGCAGTGAGCACCCATAAACACTTTTGATAAAAATGGTTGCACTTTAAAAAAAATGTTTATATGACAATATGAATGTGTGGTAAAGAGCGAGAGAGCGTTGCATTCACCTGTAAAGGCCTCAGGGTCAATGTCCACCCACTCGATAGTATGCCCATTCTCATGCACAGTCAATTTGAGATCCACCTCATTGGCGCTATATGTCTGGGACCTATGAAGAGGCCAGTTATACGCTACAATACAAGATCCAGTCACTTGTCCAGTTCCACCACTGCGCCCTACCTGAAAACCAGCGTGCAGTTTTGATAGTCGAACGGGAAGTAGGTTGTCTCGATGGCACAAGTGCTGCGATAGATGGCGGGGGGCAGCCAATACATCCATCCGCTATCGTAGATCAACACGTTGGCATAGTATGCCACGTCAAACTTGCCGTCAATGCTGCAGGGAGTGAAGCCCAGAGACTTAATACAGGCGTAAAACGCAACTAAGAGCGGGGATGAGACCATCAACCCTCTACTTGTAGAGCTTACTTGTTCTCAAGGACGATGTCTGGGAGCCAAACTGTGTTGTAAGGCACACGAATAACCTGGATCCCGTAGTACTCGGATGTGTTCCAGGCGAGGCGATAATCACTCCATTGCTATAGGGTGACATTGGAGACCAGGGACAGACATGTACAGCGGGAATGGAGGGCCGAGGGCCTTTCATAAAACATAACCGGGGTTTAAAGAGGGGAAGGAACTCACAATTTCGATCCAGACATTGGTTGTCAGCGTCTCTCCCTTTTCATTCTGTATTTGGCACAGTAAAGGCAGTTGTGTCAGTGTGTGATGTGAAGCTTCTGACAGCTAGTTAGCGCTAACATGTGGTCGTATTGTGGTCCAACTTAAACCCGTCGATGACCCATGTACTTGCAGTATGACAGTTAAAGTAACACTCCCCGATTTGTGTCCGGAATGCCCCTTTTGGTTGAAAACTGTATTACAAAAACGTTGTTGTAGTTGAGCGCTCCCCTGCCTCAGCTCTGAGTGGTTATCACTCTTCTCTACTCTTTTACAAAGCTCCCAGGCTTGCACAGTTCTCTACCCCTGCCCCTTACCTGCGTAGTTTTACACATGGGGTCGGGTGGACATGTGTGGCTCAGGGTTGCTAAAACCTTTAATTCTACAGTTACAGTATAGTATCTTCATCCATACAGATGTTTCGAGAGAGAGAGAGAGAGAGAGCCTTTCTCACCAAAGAGATGAGGTTAGTGAGGGTCAGCTTGATCTGGACCTCCACTTTGTCTTCGGGGTTCTCCACTGGGCGGATGTTCTTGTTGTAGCCTTTGAACAGATCGCTGATCAGCTTGGACTCCTCATTACAATTCCCTGCATGCAGGAAACATGTAAGAGTTTGTGTGTGTATGCATGTTCGTAACAAGCCTACTGGATATTCTAAAACAACAATGTAATGTGAACTACTGTAGTTTGCAGTTCATGCATTTGTTTTTCCTGTGTGAGTAGAAAGAAGAGTTTTCTAAAGGCTTTAAGTGTGAAAACATACAATCCGCACAGCAAGGCCAGAGTTTACTGCCAATGGGGGAAAACACAAAGCGTATGTGAATTTGATATGGCCACATCGGGCACATGATGTATGTGCCAAGAGTTTTGGGTTCAAGACGGCAACTGTCGGCGCCCACTTACCTTGCACAACCAAAGTGGCGAGAATAGTTAGAATCAAAAAAGTCCAACTGGAACTGACTGCCATGCCTGACGGTTGATGATTGCTAACAGTATTCCCGAAGTGTCTGAGGGAAAACTGGGGAGAAGAAGAACTGTAGAGGTTATTTCCAACGAGCTCAAAGCCCTCAGCACACCACCACTCCCCCCACCCCACCCATCTCGTAGCCCCCTGGTCTCATAGCCCCAGCTGTCGCTATCCATAGCTCGGATTACACAGCAGCCGTGAAGCGTTAAACTCAATCTTAAAGTCACATTCCGGCCCTCTATAATAATAATTGCTGTCACTGCACGATTGTACTGTAACAAATGCAACTTATACTGTGCATATAGAGACTCTTTATCTGCGGGTGAGATCTCACAAGCATGCCGTTGAGATGCCTGTCGGTTTACTGTCTTAATCGGTCTACCGCTGTCAGTGCTCGCTATACCCTGTTGGCACAATTTCACCATAATGCTGACATTGCGTATTTGGTCGGTGTGTGGACAGAGAGAGAGGGAGAGGGAGAGGGAGAGGGATAGACACACACACACGGTGACATCGAATACCCGTGGGTTCAATTGAACAAGGTTAACAGGTGACAGGAACAAACTTGCTGAGCTGTTCGGTCCTGCTACAGTATGTGTCCTGGGTATTAATCATAGACCTATATTGTATTAATACATACAGTAGTGCACAATATTGTCGCTTCCAGTGGACGAGACCTGTCTGTAGTGTGTGAGGTCTGTGTGTGTTTATGTTGTGCTTGAGGCGTATCAAGTATTTCAGTATGCTGTGTGGGCATTTTGGGACTCTTTGAATTCTATTCCGTCACAAGACTTTGACTGTCCAATGTAACCTAAAGACACAGCCGCTGAGACCCAAGAAACCTACGGCATATTGTCTGTTCTGTTCTTAACTCCTTATTTATTATACTGCGTCATTAATTGATTAATAATTGATTATAACAACAGATGAAGCCAAACTATAAGATATACACATGGTTTTGACAAGGGGAGCGGGCCAGGTTTTGGAATGCGCCGTGTGAGTTCAGAGGTCTAAATATACAGTTAGCAACAGAGATGAGCTCCTTTGAGGTAACTGGAAACTGCAGAGGTCCCATTATGTACAGGCAGCTCATGGTCAGTGTGGTGACAAGGAATGAAAACACAAGTGCATAATTGTTGTGTACATACTTCAAAGATAAGTATACACTTGATTATGTGAAACGCCCATGGTACCTGTGGTTACATTAAACCCAGATTGATCGTTTTACATCACTAGTGCAGTCTATATATATGTCACGGGCGAATGAGTGAGGTGGCAGAAATCACATGCAGGATGGGGTTCAGAACAACAATGTATTTAATACAACTCAAAACACGCAACAACACTCACCAGTGTCAAGACAAAGTCCAGGATGAGTTAATGTGTGAATGGGAAACCCTAGGAAGAATGCCAGACCAGTGAATCATTATGAATGTGTCCCAGTAGCAATTTAACTTTCCAATCAGCGGCGTGGTTATAGCTATACGGGCGTGGTTTAGGTGTGCCGACCATGGTGCCGACAGCGAAAACGACCAGATGGTTCATCCAATCAACTGCCAAGTATTTTCTTACAAAGTACAGCCATTCACAAACAGTTTCAATGTACGGCTCCCCAGATGGACTTGTGATAACAATTCCTCTGGCATGTCAGGTTAACATTTAGCTTCCTATTGTAGTGATATCTGGTTTTGTGGCAAATTAACCAAATCTGTCAACATTTTGCAATTTGTAATCCAGAGAAAGTGGCCTCCTTTACATTTTAGGGTTAGGGTTGCATTTTAATTGATGATAAGTTAAAAAGTATATTAAATATAATTTGTATTCAATTTTGATACATTTTCACAATGTATATGGAATGCATTTACAACATTTTATTTTTGACTATGAACCTACTGGTAAATTATAGCATTAGTAAGGTCAAGATCATTATATTCACCATTCAAATATTTAAAGTCTGATTAAGACAAAACATATTTTTTCCAATATTCCTGCTTGCCATTTCAAAACTTTTGCACATTGTTTTGTTTATGATTGGAAGACAAGTGCATGGCAGGTTTCAAAACTGTATATTCATAGCATATTTGGAATTAGGGTGAAGTACAGTAGAGATTCTGTTTAGAGGTTATGCGTGTTTTGTGGAAAAACACATTTAAATATAATTTAATATACCGTAGAACAGGGGTAGGGACCCTGGTCCTGGAGAGCCGCAGCCCTGCATGTTTTAGATGTCTCCCTGCTCCAACACACTTGATTCTAATGAACAAAAAAGTGTGTGTGTTAGAATCCTGATAACGACCCATCCATCATCCATCTTCTCCCGCTTATCCGGAGCAGCAGCTTCAGCAAGGGACCCCAAACTTCCCTTTCCCGAGCAACATCAGCAAGCTCTGACTGGGGGATCCCG
>JAODTR010046506.1:0-18817 GCA_025399935.1 Amblyopsis rosae | reverse complement strand
TTGGGAGACCCTACCAGGAGCACAAGGCTCCAGACAACACAGCCCTCAGGTTCATGGGGGCACCCAAACCTCTCCACTACGATAAGGTGATGGTTCCCGGAGAGGCCAACCATATATGTCATTTTTATTGTGAATTATATTGTTTGATGACAAGAACAGTTATTACTGAACTGCAGAGCATAGCATCACTATAAATTCTGTTCTGCAGCTTCATTTATAGATTAAAATAGTTTTTTTTGTAAAACAGTAAAGGTACAGTATATCTGCAACATTGGAAATTATTAATACATGTTTGGAACATTTTTTTTTGTAATCAAATAGTAATTAATTTGAGATGCACTGGATTATGTATGCATGCATTTGCATTACTTCTATAGACGTATATTATACAGTATACTATACATTCATTGACAATGTTGGTTCAAGTTAAAACTAGGGCATTCATTTGATGCTTTTTAACAAGTAACGGGGATGGTATATAGCATATAGGGGCTAGAACTCATTACCTTTGTGGTGCTACATCCATGATGGAAAAGATTCAAATTAATTGGCAAGGGATTAAAGCTACATTACTGTATTTCTTACATTGTCATTGGGATACAGCACACGAGATATGTTCTCAGCCAAGTTTCTGTCCAACACAGCCTGAATATAGCCACCCACGTTGACTGAGAAAATAACAGACAGAACAGTTGTTAAGGCACGTCATAGCAACAACCTGAAACTCTTGCATTTAACTGGACACGTACAGTCTTTCAGGTTGAAGTCGCAGGGGGCCTTTGCAGACCAAAGCCTCATGGTGTTGACAATGTTGTTTCTGTAGCCAGGTATAGGGGTGTCATATGGCAGAGCCAAGACTACCTGCCAGTTTAGTCATTAGAGATGAAAGGATAATTACAGTAGCTGTGTCTAAGTAACGTGAAACCTTTAAACCTTAACCTTTATAGTTTAGTCATATCCATAAACTGTATACTACTACTAACTACTGTATAATACTAACATTTAATGAGTAGAATGTATATCTCTACCTGAGTGTCCACCCATTTTGCCCCATCTGGGTGGTGCTCTGTTCTACCATAGAAGTGTACTGGACGCATGTATTCCGGGCGGGCCTTCTCCCAGGGGTTGCCATAGCGTAACCAATCATCGGCCTCCTCAACCTAAATGAAGGTGCAGTGCAGATATAAGCAAAGTGTAAACATTCACACCAAAGTGAAGAGGAAAAACGTAACGTGTAAAATTGCCGACCTGCCAGCCATTGACAATCTTTTGGTTGAAGATGCCAAATTCGTAGCGAATGCCGTAGCCGTAGGCCGCCAGACCCAGTGAAGCCATGGAGTCAAGGAAGCAGGCTGGTTGCCAAGGACAAAGGAAATACTTATCAAGCTTGTGAGCAGCGCAAGCAGAACAAGTTTGAGTACATTTAGAGACGACAGCTGATGTAGAATTCTTGTGTAACGATGACAAATGAGAGAAATACCAGCAAGACGACCCAGTCCACCGTTGCCCAGACCGGCATCTTCCTCCATGTCCTCCAGTTCCTCCATGTCCAGACCAAGCTAAAAAACAACGACGCCACACATCATAACAGCCCAACACATCACAAACACAGTACAGTACAACACAACTTAGCAATGGCTCACCTAAACTACTGTAGTTTGCAAATCTGTGTATTTTCCAACAGTTTGCTTCTATGAGAAATCACAACTTTAAACATGGTTCAATAGCTCAGAGAAAGCCTAGAGTAACTGGTTGCACAGAAGTTATCAGCCTTCGACGCAGTGCAGTTTTCTCACCTGGTATGTGGCCTCATCGCAGGCGTTCTCCAGTGCAAGGTTCACCATGGTGTTCTGGAGTGTCCGGCCCATGTAGAACTCCAAAGAGATGTAGTAAACACGCTGTACATGGTGTTGACGGTGGGGCAGATGGAAGAAAACATTTCATCATGAGAATAACATACTGTATTATGCAACTGCATTTTTGTCTGACTTTGAAGAACACTGCAGAGTATTCTTTAACGCCCCTATTTAAGGACCCTCTTCAAGGACACTCAAGTTGTGCTACAGCGCACTGTTGATGTTTAAATGTCAATTGGCTGATTTCTGCTGGCAGCGGTGGAGAAGTATATGGAACAGTGTGAGCCTATGAGAGCTGTAGTGGCAGCAGGAGTAGAGAGCATAGAATGCTAGGCTAGCCACTCGAAACTCAGATGTGGGAGGGTCATGCAGTTTTGGCAAGTCAAACCAAAGCAAGGTATTGTTGTTTTATTTCTTTTCTTTTTGTTTACATAAAGGCATTTGTGGACACACATAAATAAATGATATGTTATTGATTGATTATAATTGATGTTATGGTAAAAGCAATTGAATGACATGAGAATGTCATCCCAGGGGTATTTATCTAATGTCTAATAATAATAATAATAATAATAATGTCTAAAATATATACATAATACGTTTTATAAATAATTTGCATCTTTGACATAATATTATAATGAATATTACCGTAATAATAATTTGATAAGAAGTTGACCATGTCAGACTTTGGCAATACACATAGCATTATATCATTACATAACTCCACATTTTCAAGTACGTAAATCTTTAGGGGTTATGAGCTTCAGTATATCTTTTACAGTACAGAATATGTAAATAACTGACACCAGAGCCTGGCTTTAGCCTTGCCATTTGTTCTTTTTTAAACAGGTCTTCACTCTAAAGAGGTGTAAGGGAATTCAGAGGAGAGGAGCCCGGGTGGAGAGATAGTTGTGGGTGTTGCATAACAGAAACATTTTGACCGGGGCAAATATAGCTCCTTTAGAGGTCACTGAAAAGGCCGACATGTGCTTGATACCCATTCATTGTGAGGTCTGAAGAGGTCTGAAACCATAAGGGAGCATATACAGTAATAAAGGTTACATTTACCAGTGATGCATTATTAAGCACTGACTTAGCACTGACTAATGGATTTTTCAATGCATTATATTTTATATTTAATTCAATAGTACTAACTTTTTTCATTTTATTGATATGCTCTCTTAATTTACTGTGAATGACATACTATTGCGTGAACTATGACCTTTAATTTCATAACAGTGTCAGTATTCTGATGATGAAGTGATACAGTAGCATTAGAAGGTCAAATGTTCTCTGAATTACAGTAGACTGCTGCATCCCTAGCTGGCTAAAAATAGAATACTTTTACAGTACAAACAAACAGCACCTGTACCGACTTCACTACTGTGCATATTTCTACTGTAAAGGCTTCTGTAATTGGTTCCTACTTTGTGGTTAGTGTATCTGAAATTGTAAAGCTGGACAAAGGGTGTTGTAGTTGTAACAGCACGTCAACTAAGCTGATAATTAGACTGAATCGTATATTTGGATATATTACATTAGCGTGACAATCAAATAGCCCATTGGACCTACAGACGTGGCTATGTCCTCTATGTTTAGGACATGCATGGGAATAGAAGGTTTCAGCACAATGTAGAACCAGTAGCAGACCATCAATGCTAAGCCCCCACATATAAAGTTAAATGTCATGACATGATGGTATTAGACTGCCATTGGTCTAATTTGTGACATTTAACACATCTGTGGGGGTGGGGGAGGGATATGTTTTACAACAGCTGTAGGAAATCCTCTTACTTGCAACTGAGGATGGAGAAAAATGTACATATTTTTCATTTAATACAACTTACAGAGCTCATTTTGATAGAAAGCTAATTCTAATTCACTCCTTAACAACTTTAAAAGTAAAATGTACTCTTGGTGTACATGTAGGCCTCAATGTGTCCATGTTTGTATGTGTATATTGCATGTACATGCATGTATTTTTTGTATTACTGTATTGTTGCATAGACCTTTATGGGCTATAAACTAACTAATTTCCCCTCAGGGACATACAAGTTTTATTCTATTCTTTTAATAATATTCATACACATGATATATCAGAAATGTTGAATGTATGAAAATCGTAATACCTTGTAATAATATAAACTTATAATAGTTGATTTTACTGGAAACTTAAATTATGAATGCAATCCAATGGACTTACTTTTGGGTCTTTCTCATAGTAGTATTGCTGGGTTCTGATCCACCTGCCCACCAAGTGGTCTCGCACAGTGTTAGCAAGAGCAAAGTAATAATCCCTTTTGGTTGCCACATTTCTGTCCTTCACCAGAGTGAAGTGGAGGTGTCTGTTGAAGTTCTGCTTCAACTCGGCGACGTTTTCAATGCCAGCGAGGCCTCTCACTGATATCTGTTTTCTCCTATCCTGGTCTGACAGTGGTTTGGACATGGTGGACTCGGGCAATGCTCAGATAGCAGGTACTTAGAAACTAGCAGTCCAGACGCTCAGCAAAACACCCACACAGATGGCTCATGTTCATCCATTTAAAACCATAGCTATAAATATTCAGTAGAGGGCGGAGCATAATACTGTATGGCACTGTAGCCTATATATGATCACAGAGACAGATTGTCTGCTTGTCTGTGTATCAATCCCACTGAACAAGCATAGTCTAATAGTCTGTAGTTTGGTGAATATACATGCAGGGTCTGTATATCTAAGGCTATACAGCACCCTCGTATGCATACGAGGGAGTCTTGGTAATTCTTACACTGAGGGTAGTGGGTATAACCATCCATGTAAGACATGTATTGTTAACTAAACTGTTACTGGATAATGCAGTTACTTCACCAGATTAGCATGGTGCTATACGCTTGGTGCTGACATTCTGACATACTGTAGCTACAAAAAGGATAAGGTTTTATTTTATCTTATATTTCTTTCATCGGATTCCTTTAACCATTTTTATTAATGTATGTAATTTCAGTATCATGTTGTGTATCTTTATTGTATTCCTTTATGCACCTGTTTTAATTTTTATTTTATAATCTGATTTCTTTAACCATTTTTATTAATTTTGTTTCTCTGTATTTCTGTATTTGTTTATGGGAAGCACAACTGTGCATGTATTTGCTCTCTGCAATTCTGTATGAAAAGTGCTATATACATTATATATACAATACATAGATTATTATTATTAGTATTATTATTAGTATTATTATTATTATTATTATATTGGGTAAATAGTGAAAATCAAGTATTATTCATTCAGTCCTGTTTCTATATAGTGTTACATCCTTATGAAACATTCCAACAGCTAGTTTCCCAGATATGGATTAGGCCTATATAAAATATAAAATAAATCTCCAGATCTCCATGGACAAAAGTTATTAATCTAGGGCTATAGGTGTATTCCATGTCAGAGATATTTTATTATAAGTGTCATCTTAAGTGTGCATTGATACTTTACGTTACATACAGTAGAGTACATTATTGCCCTCTTGTTCACAAATATATTTCAGACCATACAGTGCTTTACATTTATATTCCTCTCTCACTTCTATCAGTTTTCAGATTGTGTTTGTGTTTTAGCTATTTGTCTGATATAATCATATTTTCTGACCAGCAGATGGCAATCACATATTATAGTTCACACCTAAATACCAACACATGACAATGCAAGCTATATACAGCACAGTGCCAAAATACTGATTCATATTGTTACTGCATATTTCTGCATTACAGCAGTATACTGTAAATATATTATTGTAATTAAACCATTGTTATCAACTACGAGTACTTGAGTACTTGTTGTTGTACTTGTGTTCTCATTTCATATCCACATTTTTGATCTGGTCTCAAAAATGTCCTTAGATTTTCCAGGAAACAAATTAGCATCATATCTATATACAACTAGTAGCCTATACTGTACAAATACAAATCTATGATGAATGGATAAAGAACAATTCATGGCCAAACCTTTTCAGACTTGGGAAAAAAAAGTATATTTCCAACAAACATCATACAAATCTGACTAATTAATAACAGAAAGTGCTAAAAGCCACTTCATTTCCAGTTAATACATTAGTAAACCAAACTATCATGAAGTCCTGACCTATAAATAGCACTCTGACCCAGTCCCAAAGGCCATGATATTTGAAAGGCATGTCTTGTTAATGTCACTGAGCAAACAACACTGGAATTGGTCTATGAAAGAATTAGTAGCATCACAGCTTAAAAGTGGCCTTTTTGGAGATATTTGTCAGTATTTTGACCTTATCTTTGAGGCATTACTGTACATATGACAGTTACTTTTATAATTTGCAGAGCTGTGTAAAATAGACAGAATCAGCTGTTTGAAAGTGTGTATATTACTATTAATGTTACTCTTATAGTACTATGCATGTGATTTGAGTCACAATTCATAGCAGTCTACCATAGCCGCCTGGGAGGTCTTCACGTCTCACATCTATTTCCGCAAATATAGCTGCTGGCAATATCAAAGGCAGGAATAACATGAACAGTGACACCTAGTGGGCACTACAGTTATCGCTCATTCCATTATGAGAAAAGAGGCTGGGCTCCTGTTGTATGCACATTTTGACAGACATAGAGAACTGACTGTAAACTGCATCGGTTATATACAGTACTCCATTGTATAAAATGTCTGTTAAATATTGTGTTCTAGAGTCCAATAGTGCCATACTGTATGTTTCACTTAAAATGCACAATATTTTTCATTTTGTCTCTTATAATTTGGCTATGCTCGTTATAACGTCATTATCCTTGATTCTAGATTACATGTTTGGTTATGCACAGTGGATGATGAATACATGAATGTGCATATGATGCCATTCATGGTTATTAATTCAGAATAAGAGCATGTAAAAGCTCTGTTGTATTATTATTATTATTATGATTTGTCGTCTTCATGGAAACTTGATGGTTGTAACAATGATGAGCATTGGTAGCCCATCACAAGTCTAATTATCATAACCTGTGATATATACTCCCTTCAATTGGACCACGTGAAATGTTGTTTTCTTCTAGCGGGTTCCGTACTGGTCGTGGAACAATGGACCAGCGCTTTACTCTCGCAAGGATCCTGGAGGGGGCCTGGGAGTATTAGCCTCGTGAGACAATCTTGATCTTGTGAGCTTCAGTTTAATTTCACTGTAAGAATCAGTCTGGAAAGCCTCGCAATCATTTTGAATGTGTCCGAGTAGCAACTGAACTTTCCAATCAGTGTTGTGTTTATATGGGCGTGGTTTAGGTTTGCCGACAGCGAAAACGACCTGATGGTTCATCCAATCAAGTATTTCTTTGAAAGTAGCTGCCATTCACAAACAGTTTCAATGTACGGCTTGCCAGATGGACTTGTGACAAAAATTCCTTTGGCATGTCAGGTTATGGGAGTATTCCTTTCTGATCTACATGTCTTTTGTGGATCTGGAGAAGGCGTATGACCGGGTTCCCCAAGAGATACTGTGGGAGGTGCTGTGGGAGTATGGGATGAGGGGGTCTCTTTTAAAGCCAATACAATTATTGTATGTCCAAAGCAAGAGCTGTGTACGGATTCTCGGCAGTAAGTCGGACTCGTTTCAGGTGAGAGTTGGTCTCTGCCAGGGCTGCACCAATCCTGCTTGTGATATTCATTATACAGTATGCAGTATATATATGATATGCAGTATATCGAGGCATAGTCGTGGTGGGGAGGGGTTGTGGTTTGGTGGCCTGGGGATCTCATTGCTGCTTTTTGCAGATGATGTGGTCCTGATGGCATTATCGGTACCATGATCTCCACTCACTGGATTGGTTTGCAGCCGAGTGTGAAGCGGCTGAGATGAGGATTAGCACCACTAAATCTGAGGCCATAATTCTTAGAAGGAAACTGATGAAGTGCCTACTCCGGGTATGGATAGAGTCCTTACCCCAAGTGAAGGAGTTCAAGTACCTCAGGGTTATGTTCGCGAGTGAAGGGACATTGGAGCAGGAGATTGGCTGGAGAATCGGAGCAGCGGGAGCGGTATTACAACCACTTTATCGCACCGTTGTGACGAAAAGAGAGCTGAGCCGAAAGGCAAAGCTCTCGATCTTCCGGGCAATTTTCATTGCTACCCTCACCTATGGTCATGAAGGGTGGGTCATGACCGAAAGAACCAGATTACGGGTACAAGCGGCCGAAAGGGGTTTTCTCAGGAGGGTGGCTGGCGTCTCCCTTAGAGATAGGGTGAGAAGCTCGGCTATCATTGAGGAACTCGGAGTAGAGCCGCTGCTCCATTGCGTCGAAAGGAGCCAGTTGAGGTGGTACGGGCACCTGGTAAGGACGCCCCATGGGCGCCTCCCTTGGGAGGTGTTTTATGCACGTCCAGCTGGGAGAGGGCCTTGGGAAAGACCCATGACTAGGTGGAGAGATTATATCTCCACACTGGCCTGGGAATGCCTCGGGATCCTCCAGTCAGAGCTGGTTATGTGGCTAATGTGGCTCAGGAAAGAGAAGTTTGTGGTCCCCTGCTGGAGCTGCTGCCCCCGCGACCCGACTACGGATAAGCGGATGAGGATAAATGGATGTAGTGGTGATCAGCTTAACCTCAACCGTTGTATACCTCAACAGTGGGTTGTGTTATGAACATAGCTGTTGCTGTGTATAGCCGTGGCTTTTGTAATGTGCTTTGAGTGAGTAATTATTATTCCAACAACATTTAAAACTCTGTAACACCTTAGGGTCACTTCCACAGAAACATAGCATGCTGTTCTCTGGGTCAACTGAGGCATGGGAGCTGGAATTCCGCCACTGTGGAACAATATCACTGAGTTAACTTACTGTATAAAAATGCTTGAGAATATAATCTTAAAGCCACTACACAGCAGTGTCAATGTTGCATTACATTATAATGATTTGACCTTGAGTGTGAGGTGTATACTGTACAATTCTAACTCATATCATAACGTAATGTTTAGTAAAGGAGGGTGATATTTCAGTTTACTCTGGTTGGATTTAACATTTAAAAACAATTGGCAAGTTACAATACAAACACCAAGCTTAATAGCTTTCATAATTATTGGGGCATTCTCAACATGCTCAGAGGAATAGCTGCTGCTAAATGGCAGAAGTGTACATTTACAGTAGTTTGGTTTTCTGATTTAGTTAAAACAATTGGTCTCACAACATGAAATGTCAGAATGTCTACATGCTTTAAATTTCATAATAAATACATTTGCCTATAGTGGATAGGTAGTACTTGGCTGTGCCCTAAATCTGTTTTGTGAAGATTTAGAGATCTAAGGATTATCACTACCCTACTATAGCTCAGCTGTAACAGACAGTCAGTCAACTTGTGATTGAATATGAGCCTCTGGTGCACTTCCACCTCCCTGTTCCTTTATAAGGAACCGTTCTCATGTCCTTGAATGTCTGTCAGTGCGATCAGGAAACATACTGAAATTGAGAAGTTATGTTCACTGTCCTTTATTAGATGACAGTAGGGACCTTCTTCACATTACCCGGGAGGGTAAAGGTACAGTATAGTGTAAAAGCATCAGAACCAATCATTCTTATATGGAACTGACACTACTGCTCATTTAGAAGATGATCATTATTTGCATTTACATCTTAATAATTGTTCTATAGTACAATTAGTTCTATAAAAAATCTGATGATTTATGAAAGCACTGGGTGGGCTGGTTATTTTTGAGTTGTGTATGTCAATTACATTTAAATGGTGGATTAAATGGGAAATAGACTTTTGTAGGGGGAAGGTGAATATTAATTTGCTCAGCTTGAACCATTTGTCAAAGCATTTAAAATAAATACAGAAGTGCTTCCTACTGAAGCTATACCCTCAGCCTATAGGCATCAGATATTGTTTACTTGCACTGCTGTTTTGCTGACTATATTTTACCTGAATTGCTTTTGAGTATTAACTTTATTGTGCTGAGCAAAGTGCTTCACTGTACACTATAAAGTGTAACACAAGTAATTTAGTAGATACAATCAAGTTGTTAGCTGCTGGATCGACATGTTTTAGCTGTAGACAGCATGTATTTGGCAATTGTAGGCTACTGCCTTCCACACAATTACTGTTTGCTCGCCTCCAGGGAGCTCATTGGTGCTTGGGAAGAAGTGTCTCATCCCTTGAACCATGCATCCTTGCCAATCTCAGAGAATTATATACTGTCTCTGTAATAATTAAGCCCAGACTTAATGCCAGGCAATAACAAGTTCAATAGCTTTACTGTGCAGTTATCAATAGCTCCCTCACATGGAAGACAGAAAACACAGGACATCCTAACTCAGCCTGCTGTCTCTCAGTGGAATGGCATTAATTAAATGATTTGCACGAATTGATTTAGTCTAAAGGCACATCACTAAAATACACTAAGGTGTGGAAAGACATTGTTGGCTGCACATACACCTAGGTAATAACACTAAAATGTATTATTAAGAAATTGATTTTCTTAAGGTATGTAGACCTACTTTCACACGGTAGCCTATTACAGTCCATTAATTAATCATACTAGCCCCAAATTAATTCTCAAACTAATGGAAAAGTAATGACTTCCAGAACTCATAAAAGGTGTAGGCTACTGAGGCCATAATTCTGTGGGTGTGTGGGCCACTTAATCCGCCATGGCAACGCTATTGCTCATTTTATATCAAGTAAGCATGATTGGTCAACAGCTGCTGACCGCGCCCTCAACCCATATAGCTACCTACCTAGCAAACTAATATCATCAAGTGTCGAGGGAATGACGGTTATGCTGTGCTCGGTAGCGGAGGAAAGCCTCATTGTCTACACAGCGTAAAGATTCGAGCTTTCCCAGCTTGTCACAGACAGCGTATCTGGAGATCGTGCTCTCCCAATGAGCACAAAGGTCGTCTTCTACTGCCACATGTATCTATATAGCATATAATATAGTATTTATTTTGTCGGGAAACCTGGAATAATACGTACCACCTTGCTTTATCCATGTGTCGGATCGCCAAGTGATGTTCAGGTAACGGCACCTTACATACATCACGGAGAAATGACCGTATGAGCATCAGTTCGAGGCATTTTAGAGCTGTTTTAAAGCATATTGCAGTGGAAATGTAACATTTAGAGATACACTGTTTTCAATGTCATTGGTCCGAGATTCTTTGTATCGTAAATCGGCTATTTTTGCTGACCAATTATTAGTAGGCTACTTCTCTGACGTTTGCGGTTACGGTATATCCTAAAGATCCCCATATAATCTGATGTTAATGATGTTAATGTTGTTTTTTACTGTCAGTAGAGGTAGATAGAGGGGATTGGAAATATAATTTCCAAAACCAACACCGTAGCGGATAAAGTCGCTTAATTGCGTGCCGGAAGACGTGCCCGCGGTTGTGGGCTACACAGCTCATACTGTAGGCTAGTAGCTTCCCTGTAGAAAAAAAGGCTCTGCTTCGACATCGAACAAGCAGCCTCTGTCAAGATGCTGAAAATATCTGGACGGGGTTAGGTAGCCTATCAATATATCAGATATTGCACACTGGGTTGTGTTGATTTCCATTTAAAACCTGTCTTCCTTGATCCATATGCAACGATGCAGTATTTTCATGCATGTTGGTAGGCATTTATGCAAGTGAAATGTTTTCTCTGTGACAAAGAAGGTGCAGTTTAAAGAAGACAGAAACACAGTCAGACACAATAGAGACTTGGCCTTGCCACGAGGGCTTGTGGAACATCAGTCATGTGTTATTATCTTTTGAAGTCAGGGCAAAGCCACGACCTGGCAAGGAACATCTCTTAAAATCCCCACATATATGGCCCCAAGAGATGTGATACAAGCATCGGTGGCCTACAGTATAGCCTACAATGGAACACACCTATTCACTGGCTGAAATCTACTGTACTTAGGCAGACTACTGAGGCTGTGGTGTATTGCCAATCAAGACACTATAGAATAACACATGCAAGTGTAATTGTCTTGTCATAGAAGGTTACCAAATCTCATAAGCACGTTCTGTGAATGACTGTTGCAAGAATCAACGCCCCAAAGCAAGTAAAAACAACGTTAGACTGTTAAACAGTATTGTATTTTATGAAATCACATTTCTACAAATTATTGCACACAAATAAATTTTGCTTTGTTTTTATGACTTCATGAACATGAAGAACATTTCTCCTGGTGTTTGTTGGTTATTTTAAGGTCAATTGATTGGCAATCAATGGATTTACATGTGCACATTTTGAACTATTAGAAAATAAGGCCTTGTTTTGTGTCATACTCTCTAATGCACTAATAGGTCTAACGTTTTTCAATTGCGGTCAAAACGAATGCCAATATTCTAAAACTGGTTTATCCCTGAGAGTTATTTTTCTATTCAACCAATTTTGACAATCTTGTTGGTGCACTGTAGAGTTCAGAACCACCTTTGCGGACAGCAGCACATTATAACCACTCAATGCCTTCAGTGTCAATTCTTAACGAAAACCATTGACTTTCTGACCTGCAGCACTCTACGTGGCACACTAATGTGTTAACGCACAAGATTAATATCAGAAACGTGTTGAATACATCAGGTGTGACCGCCTGCCCATGCACTGTAGTGTTACTACAAGACAATAAACGAGCATTTTACAAGCTTATAGCTTTCTCTTCTGCTATTCCAGAGGACAGTGCTCGAAGTAACGAGAAGGCACATTTGAAAGGCTGTCATCACGGCTGTGTTACGGCTTAGGCGTGCGTGCGTGGCCAGGGAGGTTGGAGGGGGGTGGGAAGGGTTGTTATTAGACATTCTGTGGCATTGTGAATGGTGTCGTTTCCTCTCTATCATGTCCCATCAAGGTCAAAAGCATAGACTGAGAGCGGTGGCCCTGGCCTTTTCACTCCTGGCTCTGGCAGGGAACGGGGCCTGCGGACCACTGCTGCTTCTAATCAGGCCTGACGCGTGACTCAGGCGCATGCCAGCTGCACCGGCAAACAGGGATTATATCCCTGAATAGGGAAGACAAAAACAAAGGTCACTGTTGAGATCTTTATTCTCCACACCTTTGGCAGGCTTGGGTCATTTATGTATCCTTGTGCCAGCTATATTGAATGTGGCCTAATGGCTGAAATGAAATATTTAAGTCTTCTGTACACAATGGCAGTCAAGGAGGCACAATGGCGGTGGATTTAAAGGACTCTGCCACAAAGGATACACTATTGTTCCCATCCCATGTTGTTAGTGGCGATTAACTAAAGGGATGTTGTTGTATCTAGTAGCCTAACACAGTATTGCAGCTGTTTAAGAAACCAATAGGAAAAATGAACTATTACAGCCACAAATGACTTAGATATAGTTGATTAAAATGACAATAGAACTGCAAGAGAATAGTCAATGAAAATCTCAATGAAATTGTCGGTAATTTTTCACAACAATAGATAAGTGGAATGGAGATTGGAGATGGTACAGTGCTGTAATTTTCTCAAGTGATATACTTCTTTTTTTCCATTTATTTATATATTTTTAAACCTGCAGCTTTGCATCATTCAGACATCCAGACAAGAATGTGTGCAGTGTGCACCGATATGATGCTCTGTGATCAATAAGATGTCACTGTTTAGCTTGGAACTGCTAGTACCTACGATATTCTGTGTCTGGAATACGCATATGTGCATACATTCATGTACAGTAGTACAGTTGTCTACTGTAAATAAAGTGCATTGCTTTACTTTGAAATTGTGTGAACGACATTCTCCCAACACTCATAGTTGCAATATAAACCTTGCACAATGTCTAATGCTATTGAGTGTTATTACTGTATATTAGGCTTATTAACAACATATGATTGATTGTTATTAGTTCCTTTTGGAATGAGATTATCTTTGTACTGTTCTCCTCATCAAGTCATACTTGTATTCTTTGAATAGGCTACGCTAGTCTTTAATCAAGTAAGGATTTTTGTTTGTTTGCTGGTTTTTCCTATATAGTAGAAGTATCACACAAGCTTTAAAGATATCAAATGGATGTTATTGTAATTACAGATAAGATTAAAAATACCTTCATACTTTTTTTTTTTTATTTAAAGTAATTTGCTGCAGCCTGGCATCTCAATTTTCATTTTTTATGGCAGTAGGCAAAATGTATGATGTTGTGGAACAGAAGTGATACTGTATGCTAGTCCTTGAAACAGGCATTTTGAATTCAGACAAAAACAAAAACGTCATACTATAGCATTGGATTGAAAGTAATTTGCTTAAAGTCTTGAGAAATAGAATAAAAGTATTCCAACCAGAGTTCCATATAGCATGCATGACAATGCAACTACTGTATAAGTACTTCTGCTCATCCATCGTGGTTATTGCGTGACAGCAGGCAATAGGAAAGCTGAAGCTGCGATGTTAACCAAAAATTGCCCAGGCAGCACAATCAATGTCCTCAGAGAACTGAAACACAATTTCACCTTGTCAGGTTATAGTCCACATTATGCAGTTACTCAGTACTCGTAGTGAAACAATTTTCATATGAGAACATCTGTTTATGCAGGAATGTGCAGCTTAATGTGGTAACACATTTTTTACTTCACAATATATTGTATTTTGTGTTGTGTGTTTGGGGGGTTCCCACCTTACTTATTTTTGGGTTTATGTGCTTAGGCTATGCTAATCGCATAGGCTATAACGTGTAATTTTACACCAAAGCATTTTGAATTGGGACTTGATTTGCCAATTAACACCCTTTTTCTTGTTTTAATTGTCCTATGGTAATAAAAGGGATGCCGTATTTTCTCGTTAAACTAAAGCTGCTTGTACCTTGAAAACACGTTATTTGAGTTTTCAAATAAAAAACAAAACCATTTGAGCAGTGCCTACTGTACCAACTCCAGTACAGCTTTCATGCCACAGGCATAAACCTATAGCCTATACAATATATATATACAGTATATATCTTTTTTTTATTTTTGTATTTGAGAGTGGGGGCTTGAACGCCACAGAGAAAGGTCTGCTGGTCTACCCATGGGTCTACCACGTGTACACATGACCTTGCTGTGATGCAGCTGTGCTTGTGAACCATAAGCTAACTAAAGCTGGCCCAAGCTGATTTTCAAATCTTATCCGATTTTACAAACGTTGGGTACCACAGACACAACGACAGATTCGACCGATTTGTTAAATGTTTATCCTACATAACCACACACTAGACAATTCAGTCAAATTGCAGGACCACACAGTTGGCGATTATCCCAAACGATTTCAGAGTGCCGATTCCAGGGACATGATATCTCACAGAAACTCGCGTATCAAATGTGAGCAAAATAAACAGGGAGGTGGACTGTCAATCATGCCGTCAATACACAAATCGGCGTTGCTGTAGTAGCACTTGAGTTTGCTACATATCTTGCACAGAGAAACAAAATTCTGGATGAAGTCAATTCATGGCTGAGAAAATTGAGAAAACATGATTTGTTTATTTTATTTTGCAGCGCGATCTGGAAGGTAGGCTGCAGTCATGGAAGCTACATATCCTACATGGATGCTAGTATCTATGGCGATGTTGTTGTGACTCCCAGTCAGCTCATGTCTGGCTATTGCTAGATAATGCTGGCGTTCCAATCGCTGTACCTTTCACGCACAGGATTTCAAGTCGAGTCTCCGAGCAGTCGGCAACGGTAAGATTCGGTCTGTAAACCCCTCAGACTACAGCATCATTTGGGCAGATGATCGTTCCGGCCCCCCGCGATTGTTGGGAACGGCAAATCGGACCCAGAATCGGGCAAAAAGTGTAGGGGGCAGTTTAAGAGCTAGTATATGATTTCAAGCAAAATAACTAGGATTTATCTACAGGAAATATCCTGCTGCTGATTATAATAAATAAATGTGGTTAACAAAAACAATTATGCAGAAATTATAGGCCTAGCCATACACTACAATGTGACATATGTCCTCAGTGAAGTTCCTCTGTTTTGGAAACATAACCTTCTTGAGATAATCTAGGCTTTTAAACACACAGGCCTATTGCATAGATTTTATAAGGAGAGCATATAAAATCGATTGGGCGTTGTCTCTTTTTTATATATTTGTTTTTATACTGTTACTATGCAGAAGTCACTAAAAAGGCCTGCAAGTCACCAGGGAGGCAACACATGCGTGCGGCTTTATGTGGAGGGAAAAGGAACAGACAATACCCACCTTGCTGTATTCTAAAAAAAATAGTGAACATGTTGTTGATGGGTTGCGGTTAACGTAGCGTTCACATGCGATAGCCTGTTCCTCGCTCTGTCCTTATCCTGTCATGTTAAGGCTGGCTGGAGCGTCACACAACCCATCAGTAAACCTTATCAGGCTGAGTGTGAAGCAGGACATTTCAGCAGCTGTCTATCCATCAGGCTGATATCTGTTGCACCTGAACCAATCCTGTCACACTCAGATGGCCGACTGACCGCTGCTTGTGGTAAGGCATGGCAAACACTGGAGCAGTGTAATTTATTTCAATTCACACCCTCCATGTCATGGGTTCTCTCCTGGGGAGGGAAAGGATGCATGCTAATTTGTCAGGGTACGCATTGGAAATCTCATCTCAAGCTGCACTGCAAAATCAATCCAGTCCTTCCCTTAGGCAGCTTCATTTGAAGACGATTGTCTCATGTCTCCCTACAGTACATGCGTTCTGAGGCCCCGTGCAGTATCAATGTCAGCCTTCACTAGAGCTGAGCAAGGCGTTCAGAAGCCAGCTAACACACTATGCACAAGTAGCTCATATAGCTGATGAAGAGAAGGTGTGTGTGTGTGTGTGTGTGAATTAGGCGTGTTTGCAAGCTCTTTTGTCTTATTGGCGCCTTCCTCGAAAGGAGACATGTCAGTGGTTCTATTTCAAGGGCATGCTTCCATCATTACAGTACTGTAGTATATTATATCATGTATGGTGTGCTACTGCTCAAAGAGAATGCCACTGATATTCTTAATGCATTCATATCTGTAGGTTTATAGTATTGCCTTTATGTGGTTGTTTTCAGAACATATTGGATGTCAATACTTGTGCTGGAGTATGTTTTTATGGAAATCTCATTTGAAAATTCACTATGCCTGTAAACTGCAGGAATTAATAATAGACATGACTAAAAGCACTAGTACTTGTTCAAGAAATGCTGGGACCAATGACCAAATCTCTGGGGCCGATGCACGTGTTGAAACATGTAAACATCTCTGAAGCACCATATCGATGCTACAATTCACTGTTATGCCAGAGGTCAGCTGAGTGCAGTTAATGTAGGCCTGTATGGTGTTGCATTCAAATTTAAGTGGTTTCTGTTTTTTTTACTAATGATTAAAACAGGAAAGGGATTTGGAGATCTGGCTAACAAAATGATGTGTAATTGTAAAGTTTCAAATCCATCAAAAGAAACCCCATAAATATTAATTCAGGATGATCTAGATTTATGAATACTGTATCACGCGATTTATTACATAACTGTGCGACTGCCATCTACCGCGCACCATTTTATGCAGTTATCAATCAGGTACACGATTCCCCAGTCCCCACCTTCCTAGTTACTGCAGGCTTGCCTTGTTATGCCATCGACCGCTCATAGCAGCCCTCACTTATTCATCTCACACACTGACACACAGCCTGCAGCTATGTTGTGTGTAAAAGGCACAAGGGAAGCTGAAGGTAGCTTGAGGATAACGGGACCGTACCAGCGATCGTCATAGTCATGTGACATAATGTCATGGTAATCAAGACTGTTTAATTTGCCATTATCGCCTATGATTGGGGATCATAGGATGAACTTTCCTATTGTGACATTTATATGGCTGCCTTATTAGAAATCTTTTATTTGATTTATTTTTTGTTTGAAGTTACTTCCTACTTTACTTGTTACTTGTATCTATTTCTAGTTTGCTTAGAAAATCTGCTAGCAAATTCTACCAATCCCAAGTTTTCACATCAGTTAATTGTCATCTCAAACAGCCACATGCATCCCTGCCAAAACTAGACAAACCATTTTTTGTATAATATACTGTAGTAGCCCCCTGCTTTAAGGCACCATTGTGTGTAAGCTTCCTGGCTGGTTTATGCGACTGTCAGCTCTTGCAGGATCCTATGCTACTAAATAAATGAAAAATAAATGAAAACTCCCACTGAGGTTTACTTGCTATTATCATATATGTCTACTGGGCTGTCAGGGTAGATTATCTCTTTAAATCAGTTGTTCTGCATAGGTCCCGTTCAAGTGACAGAACCTTATCTGCTTGCATTTATCACTTTTCTACAGGTGCAGTAAATCCCAGTCTTTTTCTGTTTATCAGTTGATATAACTGTATCAGCATGACCCTAAGTAATATTAAAAAAAATTATAACCTCTATCACATAGCCTTAAATAACTAAGGTAAAATATATTTACTTTCAGTATGATCATCACTAGCAACATAAATGCAAACAGAGATAACTGTAATGTCCATCCATT
Organism: Amblyopsis rosae; assembly: GCA_025399935.1. NCBI lineage: Eukaryota > Metazoa > Chordata > Actinopteri > Percopsiformes > Amblyopsidae > Amblyopsis > Amblyopsis rosae. Next base: position 545 of record JAODTR010046506.1, on the reverse strand, counting down.
AAGATTAAAGATTTTAAAAAACTTTGAGTTTCACCCAAACAAACACATTAATTACCAACACTAGCGAAACAATGAAAACATGGTTTTGTTTGTCTAATACAATACAAATTTACAAATACTTGCTGTTTATTTAGAAAATAACCTGTAAGAGTTTATTGTAAATAATAATTACAATTTAGTATCTTAAAGTAGTAAGTATCAGATTCTTTTTTCAACATGCACAGAACGGTAAGATATCGAAATGCGAGGAGATATTTTGTGAATTTGACTAAATGTGTATTAGCATCTAATTAGCTTGCAATAGCTGACTTTACCTGTAAGTGTTTTAATAAAACCCATGTTGTTGCATAATGACGTTGAGACAGTACATGCATGTGTGCATATAACATCGCCGATATTGGAGTGTTTGCACTGGTCGGAAATTAAACTCATGCAGGAATCAGGATATAAATTGTGTGGATACGATCTGGCACAGCCCGAAGAAGCAACGTGGCACCATCCTCCTCTTCATCCTATGGGCCCACCACTCGTGGGAGGAACCATAG
>JAODTR010046495.1:0-14223 GCA_025399935.1 Amblyopsis rosae | reverse complement strand
CCCCCCCCCCCCCCCCCCCCCCCCCCCCCCCCCCCCCCCCCCATCAAACAGTGACCCTGCCATACCAAGGTGTTTTACAGAACTGCTGTGGTGTTGGGAATCTTTAGGATTTGTGTTTGCCTATTGCATCTAAAAGATATCCGCTTTGTTATGTGGAATACTTCCATACAAAGCAGTGACCTTTATTATTTGAAGACCACTTATAGTTCAAGTTCACGCAAGTTATGCGAATGCGATCACAAACCAAGTGCTACGCAAGTATTTTTAGAACATGGAGAACGGCGTGTCAGTTGGTGCTCTGAACCTTTTAAATGACATTCCAGGTGCGCTTGCGTTGCGTTACAAAAATGAGGACAACACATTTTCCTACCAAAGTACACGACAAACTCTTTGCGTAGCTCGATGCGTTAGCGTGATGGTGATTGGCGGTCAGGAAACATACCGACTTATTCTAGCATCGAATGAATGCACAGTGCATTAAGAGCTAGTTTAGCTGACCATTTGAGACTTCAGATCAATTATAATGGACTGTAAAGGCATGTGGGTGCTCCTGTATGCATTTGCGAGGAAGCTAGCAGTTATAAAAACCTTATTTTTTTTTATATTTGGTGTCCATTTTCTAGGTAATCTATCATTAGCTGCCATACAGACAGTCACCTAGCATCTCATCACATGGGGAACACCACAGAAACAGAAACTCCTCACCCTCCCCCCCAAAACCCACCGTCTCCCCTCTATAGTCCTGCCACCTGATTTTACCTCCTATTTTCTAGCAACACTATCTAAACATAGTTAAATTCTTATTATAAATTGTATTTATTTATTTATGTTTGTCAACTTCCTCTGTTTAAACCACCTCCCGCCCCTGATTGGTCTAGGCTCTACAACAGGGCTATCGGCCACGCCTCCGGCTTCCTTACCTGGCTCGCTGACCAGTGTAAAGGTTCCACAGAAGTCACCGTGTCCACAGAGAGAGCGCAAGTCCTCATCCTCATCTGAGGACCGCAATAAGATGGTGAGCTCTGCCATTCACAAAGGGTGACACGCAAGACAACGTCGGCTGTATGTGTGACTGTCACCTTCGTTTCTCTCTACAACAGAAAACCTTGGGAAGGAGGGACTCCAGTGATGACTGGGAAATCCCAGAGGGGCAGATCACACTGGGACAGAGAATAGGCTCTGGGTCCTTTGGGACTGTCTACAAGGGAAAGTGGCATGGTAATCGTATTACATTACCAGGCTTAGGAAGCTCATTCCTAGCTGTTGGACCACAGTTTAAATGAAAGATACCTGCTTGCTTGAAATGTTCTTGCTTGAATATGTTTTCTCGCCAGCTGTTTTTGTATTTTAAGTAAGTTAAAAGCAAATGAGGCTGGTTTGTAGACTGATAAGTTCTACTCTTATTGTAGGGGATGTGGCGGTAAAGATGTTGAATGTAACCGCTCCTACACCTCAACAACTTCAGGCCTTCAAAAATGAAGTGGGAGTCCTCAGGTCAGTTGTAAGGTTTTGACACGTAACACCTTATACTTTATAATCCAGCTGCAACACATGTAAACAAAATGATTGAAACGTGTGTCAATACTCACACAAAACAATAGTTCCTGTAATACATGACGTCAGGATTTCATCACAATATTCTGATTTTGACCTTCCCTCTTTGTCTGCAACAGGAAAACACGACATGTCAACATCCTGCTGTTTATGGGTTACACCACTAAACCTCAGCTGGCCATAGTGACCCAGTGGTGTGAGGGCAGCAGCCTCTATCACCATCTGCATATCATCGAGACCAAGTTTGAGATGATAAAGCTCATCGATATCGCCCGTCAGACCGCTCAGGGCATGGAGTGAGTGACTGTCGTTCCTACGCAGGCACATAAAGACACATGCAAGGCCACCAACAGCACGGTTAACGCTGTCTTAAAGGCAGGGTCAGTTATTCTTGCTAACTTCGACCTCAAATCAAAACGGTATCGCTCTGCGGTCCTCCGGCGGCGGCTCGCACGTCGAAATGCATTGTGAAGCAAAGCAAAATGACTTTGTCGATACGAGCGGTCTTCGCCACTTTGTTAATGTTACTATTTACAGAGCCACGGCTGTGTAGAAGTTATCAGATCATTTTTTCAACACGCACAGAATAGCATACTCTTGTGTGTTTTATTTTTTATTTTGTTTTCTAGCCAACAGAGGTTGCAATATGAATGTAAATAAGGATAATTTGATTAATGGTAACTTCACGAAGATGGTTTAAATACCCATATCGTTACATAACATTTAATATTTTTCAATACATTCGAATAACATGGATAATCAGTGGGGTACCATTATCTAGTACATTCTGAAATTTGATTTGCTGGCATGGGTCGCTAATATTGGATAGCATTACCCTTAGGAGAACCTATGTGAACTACTCATAACTTTCCAATTGTCTTTTCTTTTCATTTGCAGTTACCTGCACGCCAAATCCATCATCCACAGAGACCTGAAGAGCAACAGTATCTTTTTCATTAATGTCACAGACAGTCTTTATTGACTAGTACAAGTCTGTTCTATCTCTCTAGTGGTTTTGCTTTAACACAAGTTAATTTAAAACCGCAGCTTGCTCTCCTTCCCTATGGTATAGCTGTCGACTATGTATGGAATACAATCACATATTAATTTCGATTTAAGTGTCAGGGAGACTTGCATGTTTGGGTACCATAAAATGCTTTTTATGCTTTGTCACTTATTGAGTGACCTATAGCAGGCCTCAGAGAGTATCAGTTTGTTGTCTTAACCTTTAACCCCTCCCAGATATTTTCCTCCACGAGGACCTGACCGTGAAGATTGGGGACTTTGGCCTGGCCACAGTCAAGTCCCGCTGGAGTGGTTCTCACCAGTTTGAGCAGCTGTCTGGCTCCATCCTGTGGATGGTAAGCAGTGGCCACTGCTTACATGTTCATTACTGTGTGACGTGCTGTTTTGGTACAAATTATTACTGGGGGAGGGAGCAGTGACTGAGTGACAGTTGAGCAGTTATAAGGTCCCAACTTTGACCCCTCACAAGTGTCCATTATAATGTATAACAGTAATAACGATTGTACTTGTTAATTTACACTATAGGTCACACTGCTTATATTAATGGGCCCTTATCACAGATGTGTCATACTGTAGCTCTCTACGTTTGTCTGTTCTGTTTTGTTATTAGCATGAAAAACTAGCCAAACAACCAGTTGATACTGCTGCACATCATAGTACCTTAAAGGCAGGGTTGGATATAACACTTGCTAACTTCGAGCTCAAACCAAAACTATATCCCTCCGCAGCTGCGCATGCCATGTTGAAACGCATTGTAAAGCAAAGTGTACAGATTTATTGTTAGTGAGTGGTGTTTGATTATCTTCCTATTTACGGAGTCAGGGCTGTGTAGAAGTACCAGATTATTTTCTCAGCACACACAGAAGGTTAAGATAGCGAAATGCATGGAGATATTTGGTGAATTTGTATTGGCTTACAATTAGCTTGCATTATCTGACTATACTTTTTTATTTAACGGCTGAATAATTGATGGTATGTGCAATTTGTTTTCCTTACAAGGACACTTCTGAAAATGTTCCATTTGTTGTGTCCAAATATGTTAGTATGCTAAGATCCTATATATATGTACATGCATACGTGAAACTGGGCAAAACTAATTTCTTACAGCCAGTATACTTGGCAGACTGCCTCAATCTTTCAGATTCAGGTTCATATTGCACAAGGGAAACACCCTTCATGAGAAGACAGTTTCTACAGACACTTTGGTCTTAAAAGTAAAAAAAATTTTTAAGAGGTGTTTGATCACTGGGACAACCAGTCTACCTGTAAGCATATTTGAGAACTACTCTTTAATGTTGTAATTATATAAGTCACTTCGGATAAAAGTGTGTGTTGAATTAACATATTGTGATGTGTAGTGGCGCCACACTTGACATGCTCAGGTACTGCAATATCGTATACTCAAACTGCACCCTATTAGCATGTATTACAGAGAATTCTGACAATTTGTGCACGTGTCCTTATCAGAGGCAGGTGCGCAATTTGTGTGTTAACCAATAGTGCCCCTGGCTCTGTGGCTCCCTGACAGGCTCCAGAGGTGATCCGGCTTCAGGATAAAAACCCCTACAGCTTCCAGTCGGATGTTTACGCCTTCGGCATCGTGCTGTACGAGCTAATGTCAGGAGCGCTTCCTTACTCCAACATTAACAACAGAGATCAGGTTAAACAACATTTAAAAGTTTCTCGCACACCAGAATATGTTCTTGTTAAGAATTAAATAATGGTGACTGAAGGTAAATACGTTTCCATCTCCATCCTTCCATCCCAGATCATATTTATGGTGGGAAGGGGTTACTTATCTCCTGACCTGAGTAAAGTGCGCAGTAACTGCCCCAAGGCCATGAAGAGGCTGATGGCTGACTGTCTGAAGAAGAAAAGAGAAGAGCGCCCCCTATTTCCTCAGGTTAGTCTCCTCAGGTTAGCAAATGGGCATAGTTTGAGGAGAATGTAGAAAAGTAAAACTTCTTGTGGTGGCAGAAAAATCGAATGCCAGAGAGCATGTTCATATTGTCACCACTAGATGGCTTCATAGGTTAATAAAAAGACAAGCTTTCAGGCCTTATACAGCAGTCCTGTGATCTATTGATCGGTTTGAATAATGGTGTGTGTGTGTGTCCTGTCAGATCTTGGCATCTATTGAGTTGCTGGCTCGCTCCTTACCCAAGATCCACCGCAGCGCCTCAGAGCCCTCATTAAACCGGGCGGGTTTTCAGACGGAGGACTTCAGCTTGTATGCCTGCGCCTCACCGAAAACGCCCATCCAGGCCGGTGGCTACGGTGAGGTCACGCACAAATCCCATACGAAGTGGCTACTTGAAATGTTTGTCTTGGCTGCAGCAGTGGTTACGCCCTGCTTTTACATGTCGTATGTTCTTGTGATATTTTGCAGGCGAGTTTTCAGCTTTCAAATAATTGCTGCAGACGACAACGGTCCATTCCTCATCACTTCTCAAGTCTTGTGTTCCTGCGGTGGATCCATTGATTACTGAAAAAAACATAATTTACCAACTAGTCTCAAAAGAATGTGCTGTTTTCTTCCTCGGTGGGTCCCTTTTGACAACGCTCTCTCATGGGCAAACTGCCACACCGGCAGACAGAAATTGAATCATTAAAGAAACTTGAATGACACAAAGATATCCAAACCAATCCCACGATTTTAGGAGGCAACGGTGAACTTTTTTTGAAAGGTCCCCCAACAACACATGCTGCTAGCTGGAAATGGAGATGAGAGGGGGGTATATGTAGCGGGCAGAAACCGAAGCCACGGCGGAGATGGTGCTTCAGGGGAAAATGGACGCCCAGTGCGTCAATCGCCTCGTTGTTTTCCTCCACGGTAGAGGAGAAGAGGTAGGGTGGCTTTGCCGCGGCACGGGGGCAACTGTTTGGCTAAATGGGTCTCTGGGAGAGAAGAGACCCGTCTCCCCTTCGCTGCTCGGCAGTTTGACAAGGTGGATGGCCAGGTAGAACTGAGCTGGATGTCACAAGGTGTTTAGTCCTAGTAGAAGATCAATTGAAAGATCATTTATTTTATTTATTTCTGTTTTTATTATTTCTGTTTCAGGTTTTAGCTAGCAGGGTAATGCTGAATTTCTGTCAGTTGTCTTTGATTTGGAGATGAGATGGTAGTTGTTTTGTAATGACCTGAGAAGTTTGTCCTCTCAGTGAACTGCAAGCCACATTTTAAAATAATGTTGTCATGCCGCACAGAAGTGTTACACTTCTGATATTTTGCCTTTACCTTTCTCAATTTTAACAAATTTCCTTTTTTCTTTTTCTTTTTTTACCAAACTTGCTGCTGAAAACGTTGAATGACTTTGATAAGTTTTGTTTATAAGGGCATGGGAAAAGCACGGGATTTCTTACATTTATGTTGCTTAAATTTCAAATGAGGGAAGGTTGCTCTGCAGGGCTGTTTAAAAAGGAAAGGTCTGTCCCCTTGTCCAGCCTACAGAGGAGGCATTCCTTGTTTACATTTTAACGTGTCACCTGGCATAAGCAAAATTTGATAATTTGTCGATATTAATTATAATATTAATCTGTCCCGGCGTTTACCTTGCGTTGCCAGAAGTAGCTTTGACTATCACTGCGACAAAGCTTTCATTCTCTTGTTTGTTGTTTCACTAATTTGTTTTCTGTCACAAACCAGACCACAGATTTTTTATTGTTGACATCTTAGTGCATGCGGTGTCATCGGTGGTCTCTTCCTTGTGGCTTTAATATTGCACTCTGCTTAATATTGTTTTTGGGGTGTTTTATTTCTTTTCCCACATCCCCTTTCCACTCTCTTACTTTATACATACAGGCGTCTGTAATTTCGCATTCCAGTACGTATCAAGTGTTGTCTGTATTTCACATTTAATTAATTTTTTTGTTTGTTTTGTATATTAGTTATTTGCCCTTTTTTGTTGACAGGCAGGCCTGCAGATGTGCGTGTGTATATGTTTTTTGTATTCTTTTTAAAGGACTTTACCCTTTATTTTAAGCTATCAGTCTTTGTTTCAAAGCTTGTTTGGTCTGTGATTTGTGTACTTGCACTTTGAGATTGAAACAGCTGAGCAACTTGCCTTTAAAAAAAAAAAAAAGCGAAAAAAAAGTTTTTATTTATTTTGTGAAGAATACATTGTTTCTAAATGTTCTGCGTTCTGCGTTCTGAGTTGGCAACCCACAATTTTGATTCCAGTTCATGACTTGTCTGCAGGAGAATTGTGCATTTCTTTATTGGGGAAAAAGGTGAAGGCTTATTTTTAAAACTTGAAGGATGTACTGTATACATGGGATGAAGGATGACAGCAAATGTACTGTTGACTTCATAAATTTAACTGTCACAATCTTGACAACCAATCCACTCCCGGTAGCAGTGATTGTGATTGTAATTGATATTATAATTATCATATATATATATCTTCTTTTTTTTTTCTTTTTTTTTATCCCTTGCTTGATTTGTCCATCCCCCGTTATGACAGACTTCAAGTCTACTTTAAAAGACCTTCTTCCGGGGCCTTGTGTTGGAAATTTTGGATTGTTTTGTCTGTTTTCCATATAGAGTCTAAGATAAGGGGAATTGATGAGTTGAATTGTCATGAGTGCTGTATTTATATATCCGCAGAGATTATTCTCTGATAATGCTGTTACAGAGGTGTAGCCTGTCTTTTAAGGAGTGTAGATGGGACTGGAGTCAATTACTCCAATTCTTTCACCTTTTTATCTGCCACTAATCTCATCGTCCAGCTCCTAATGAGCCTCTGTCCTATAAAACCTTATTCTGTGTGTCACCACTCCCCACACCCTCCTTTCTTCCTTGCCTGCACCTTAAAACCAAACAATCCCTGAATCCCTTCCAACTAAGAACTGTCACTGAAAACCTCTGGGAGATTTGTTGTTTTCCCATATTTTCTTTCACGTGTGTCTGTGTGCGTGCGTGCGTGCGTGCGTGTCTGTGTGCGTGCATGTGTGCGCGTGTATGTATGTATGTATGTATGTATGTATGTATGTATGTATGTATATAGCTGTACAAAGGAAATACTGTTGGTTTGCTATGAGGCATGGAGATTACAAATAAAATGAGTATAAAATAATTAGACAGAAGTTTTGATAGATGGACTGATGGAAAACAGTTTGTACAAATATTTAAGACTGTATATTAAGGAGAAAGAGCTTAATGTATTTGTTGTGAATATGAAAAACAGATATATTAAAGAACTGCATGACAGCTAGTTGTGTGTGTGGTTATTGCATTTACTCTATCTAGTAAGGGTAGGACTCGTTTTCAATTTTGTTAATTGAAAACTATTGAATGTGGTGTGGTGATATTTTCACCAGGTGGCAGCATCTCCTCCTGAACATGCTCAGAATATTTCCTATTAGATGTAGATGGCTTGAAGCAATGCTAAATGGCTATAGGTGTTTTGGCTGACACCAGTATAATAGATAACCGGGCTTCTCTTAGTCTACACATGCCCCATTGAATGACCTACAGTATTAGGCTATGTGCTATGTTTTAGGTTTTATACATACTGACTGGAAGTGTTGAGGTCAATCATAACTTTTTTTTTGTTGTTCTTATACGAAAACATTTATCTTACAATAACGTGAAAGTTGTAGACTACTTTTTATTTCACCTGCATAAAAGTAAAGTATCTTGCTAGGCTTAGGTGGTACCCACTGAAATTTCAAAGAAATAATTAGAACGGAGTATTGCATGTAATTGCATCACACTTCACACTGCGACAATGTTTCACAGTTGGAAAATCTCTTAAAGTTCAGCAGTTCCCAGTGGAATTTTAGCCATGTACACGTACACCACAATGCCACAAATAAAGGCTCATCTAACTGACTAGTTACTCAAACAAGCAGAGTTTGTGTAATTTAACCCCTTCGGACAAATTCCACATCTAGTTTTAACTAACTTTTTTCTTATCAATCTGGAGTAATAAGTAATAATATAGGTGCTATACGGTTACTGCCAGGCGCATTTTTCTCTCAGCAAGCTCGTATAGATTGCCCTGCCCCAATCACAGCACACATATAGGCACATTCTGTGCATACACACGCAGTCGGTTGAGAACATTCCAGTCATAACTGTTAACAGAGGCTTTCTGTATTGAGGGGAGACAGTCTGGTTCTGTTTCTTCGACATAAACACAATATCAATAAGGGCAGACATTTCCAGAACAACAGGTTGGTCCCTCTGTAACTAAAGCATTGCCTCATGCATTGAATTTCTATTGCTGTGTTGTTGTATTGTAGAGCACATGTATCATAAAATGTCAACATGCCTATCTAAATTAATTGAGTAGAACAACATAATGGATGTGTTGAGTAATTGTATATAGTTTTCTGTTGATTCCCAGTATTGCTACAGTACATTGGTACCGTAGCAATGGTGCTGAGATTATATTCATTGCCATTTTGTCTGGTTATAACACCATTAAGGATCTTCTCCATATGCATGAATGCCAGAATTACCAATATAATTAGGTAATTTATCATGCACCTTTTAGTTGCTTTATCCCAACTTAACAGTGAGTATAGGCTACATTGGATGTGGTAGATGAGTCATCATGCTCAAAGATTGTTACAGGTAGGCTGGTCAGCATACACACACAGGCACAAATAGGATACTTATGGTTCATATCACAACGTTCTATGTAGTTTACTGTAGGTATGTAGTTTTGACAGTGTAATAAATGATAAATGGGCGCATTTATATCCAAAGTGCTTTAAAGTATTTTGCCTGACATTCACCCATTCACACACACATTCACACACCGATGGTGATTGCTGCCATGCAAGGTGCGACCAACCACCGGGAGCAGGTAGGGGGTTAGGGGTTAGGCATCTTGCTCAAGGATGCTTACAGGTAGGTCAACACCGGGGTTCAAACCCACGACCTTCCGGCTGGGAGCAGAACACCAAGACCACTAAACCATCCTGTCCCCCACTACTACTAATGTTGAGTCATCTGCATTTCATACGACCCATTCTAATGGAAAGCAATGATTATTACAGGACATCCACTACGGCTGCTGAAGATAGCACCCCAAGGCCCAGGTGTCCCTCAAAGACATGTCTCTATCCCAGAGAAATCAATATGGGCATTTGTTCTAAAAAGGTCGTCACGGTGACACTTCTTTGCATTCCTAATGAACTTTCTCTTTCCACTTTATTGATCCTCAAACTGGGATGTGTTCTGTAGTGATCTCCATCCTCACAGGGCAAAGCCGAGGCTGTACACTCCATAGATCGGATAGACAGAATGTATTCATATACCTTTCTTTGTGTGTGGTGGACCTGTCTAGACTGTTCTTTCCTACCTATTTAAATGCTGTCTTTTTCAGTGAGACAACAGGTTAGAAAATGGTAGTTCAGTGACACATAATCTAATTAAAATGGCAGAGGATCCATAGATCTCTATCCGTCATTATGACATCCCTTGGTGAATGCTGATATGAATGAATTAATCTAATTTGTGGTCAATCTCACTCATGAATGTTTTTTAACTGTTGAAAATGTCTGTATCATCATAACTTAATGTAACTAAACCCTAAATCATTAGTTTTTTGAGCTGTAAACAAAGTAATATGATTGATCTGCGAACAGACACATGCTGGTGTTAATATTGACAACATTCCAGTTTCATATGGACTGAAAACAGAGCTACACGTCATATCCGTTAAAAATCACTCCAGGCTGGCTGGTTTTCGTAAGTACACTCTGTCCGCTCATATGTGGCCAAATTCAAATGTTAATGTTGATGTTGATGGGGGGCCCCCCTCTCAGCCGCTCCGCTCCCTTCATTCAGCTCCATGACGCATTTGTCAAAGTTGTGGTGGGTGGAGTCAGGCTCAGAGCTGGGGTGCAGTTACACTTGAATTGCCCAACCCCTATTCCAACCACACATACAAGGTATAGTATTCTCCTTGTTCATATTCCATTGTAGAATGGCAGACACAAATCGATATACAGTACTTCCCTTTTATTCAATTCAAAAACCCATCATTGCAATTTAATGAAATTCCTAGAGTTAAAAAGAAAAGAAAAAAATCTTAAACTGATTATCCTTAATCTTCGCTGATGCACACAAGCATTTCTGTAACCCTAAAAAAAATTTTTATGACCTTCATTGAATGTTCTATGTGAGAATGGTAAAATTCCTAAACAACTATAGTCATTTCATCCCTCTAATTGTCACCAATTCAAGTTAGTTCTTTGGTCCAACTAGACAGATTATCTAACAGAACAGGTTCTCCTAAAATGGATAGATTTTTAATTACCCAGATGGTCTCGGTGCATTGTGCTAGGCATGGAGCATACATCTCACATCTCCTCTGCCCTCTAACTAATGTATCCCATCTCTTGCACACTATTACTGATGCTGCGATCCACTAAAAACCAAGCCCACGTTTCTTTCTTTCAAAGACAGGTGGCGCAAAGTATTTTGACTATCCCACTTTAATTCACTTTCATTCATTGTGTCCACTGAGTTCACTGAGTTTAGAAGTGGAATCTTCAATATAGGACTACCCACGCTAGGATCAAGACAGATAAGAAAGATAATATAAGAAAGATAAGATAAGATACTGTTATTCAGTATTCCTATCAGAAATAACAAGGCTGTTGTAGCTGGTGGGCGACAAATGTTGAAATTTAACTTTATCCTCTTCGTCCTCTGTGCCCAATGCCCCTGCTGAGTAGCTGTTTACAGACTTGCTGAGCTTAGCCATGCGTTCATATGGGTTTGTGTGAGCTGCCCACGGTGTTGTGGATGCCAGTCATGGATTTATGGCCAGACAGGGGGAAATAAGAGCCTTTGCAGCCACAGGCAGTATCCAGACAATTCCCAAGAAATGTTATAGTGCATTTAAACACACTGGCTAACAGTTCTCTGGACAGTGGGGCTGTTGAGGGTTGTTAAAGGGACCAGTGGGCCATGGAGGTAAAAATCAATCATATATCTATATATAGCCTATACTGTGTACACATACAGTAGAGTATAACCTATATATATTCATATCATACAGTATATATATATATATATATATATATATATACAGTAGAGTATAACCTACATATATTCATATCATACAGTATATATATATATAAGGTTTTCTCAAAAAATGTGAATCAATTTCTAAATTAATATCAAATAACTGAAAAGCATGCCGAGCCACATGTAAAGCCAGTGTCCAATAGTATGTCAATACTGTACAATTCAATGCTTTTAGGTGCACTGTGGCCTCTGTTATGACTAGTTGCAAATGTGCTGGCCTTACAGTATAGCTACAGCATTCTACAATGGGTTATTGGCCAAGCAGCCACCATTTTCTTTTGATGTGACTTGTCGAACCCAACCTGTTTCTCTGATAATACGAACGGTGGGCAAATTGACTGGCAACTTGTGTGAGATGTTGTCAACAGCTCAGACCGGATGACGGCTGATGGAAAAGACAGTATCACACAAACTGCCTCTTGCAGAACAAAGACCACAGTGACTTCAACAAACTGATATTTCCCCAGAGACTCGAACTTCCATCCTCAAACGTAGAACAAATCATATTTGATGAAACAAACAAGTATGGACTAAGCCTTTTAAATATACAGCAGCGATAATACTGATCCAATTGTAGGATTTGTACCCTATGGCTGGCACAGGACAATAATACCATTTATAATTATGTGGTTTTCAAATAGGCTATATAGAGTGTAAACACAATGACATGCATCATTATCCTTTATTCATTGCAGCAGCACTTAACCCTACATCATCTGCAACACAATGGAAGTTCCCTAAATAACATCATCTGAATAAATCAGGCTTTAGGTAATCAAACCAATTTCCCAGTTACCAAGACAACAGCTAAACAGATGGACATGAACACATTTGATAGGCTACCGATGTGCATAGAGAAGAGAAAATAAGAAGACTAGCCAAACCTCTTTCTTTTTTAAATAAAATGTGAAGCTCTCTCTCTTTCTGGAATAGCAGTTGTCATAGGGATGCCATCCCCACATGAGGAGAAGGTCTCATGGGAGAAGTTAGAACAAGATCAAATGAGGCCCTGGTGCCACAGGATAGAGAAGTTCTTACAGCCCAGACGGGAGAGAGATAGAAAAATGAGAGATCCCTGAGAAAAGAAAGTGTCAGTCACATAGTGGAGGTGTTGGTTTCACCATCACAAAGAAAATTGATGAATATTTTGTGCAATTTCCAGTGCAGCCCAAAACTTAATGGAAAGGATATTACCCATAATATCTCTGGTTTTCATCCTTTTCTGTGATTCTGAATTGAATGTTAAACCTTTGCGCTTGCTAATTTAGATTACCTTGGGTTTCTACTAAAAAAATCTGAAGATATCGGGTTACTGCTGACAGCTTTCACCCTAACCCAAGTACCTACAGACATTCATCATTTTAGCTACATTACATGCAGCCTACATAATTAATAAATTAGGTTGGCACTGCTGAACCTTTGCCCTCAGGGGCCGCACATTAATTGCCTTGCTAACTACTCACAACACGAACACACACAAAAAGCCATTATTCAAAATAATGACCCTTTTCAAAGAGTACATTTACACGTAATACTGTGTAAATGTACATGTCGAAGTGGGTCACTGATTCAGCACTGTTCGAGAGACCTGCTAAATGGGCTCTATTAATGGTCTTGCTACCTTTTTGCTCTCGTTCGCTCGCTCTCTTCAACCGCAAACAGTTCAGAGGAGCAGGAATAGGGATAGGCCTACTTATCTAATTTAAAAGCTCCATGTACAACAATGATGGCGGTTACTGGAGCATGCAAAGAAGGAAAGAAAGATACCTACAAGTTTGGAACAACAGCCAAAATGTTTTACAACACAGCTTATCTATTCTAGAATCATAAGAATATGGAAGTTACTGCAGACACTGGTTTAGTTTTTCTGTTGTATTTTATACAGTGATAGCCCGTAGCAGCATATAAATCACCTTAATTGAGCCAGTGAGGAGACAATTAATTACTATAAATGTGTGGTTGGGTCACATCACAGGTACACTCAATTGTGTTATAGTGTGCCCAGAACCAGTCATTTCCTCTCCAGTTTTCTCTTCCAGTACTAGGAGGAGTAGAGAAGGGTGCTGGCCATTCAGCACCAAACAAGGAATGTCTCTTTAAGGTACTTTATTCAATGATAGGTCGTATTGAACAGACAAAAATGCAGATAGTGGTACAGGTCTTAATCATCTCCTTGGGATAAACATCCCATCTATAAACAAGACTCTCAAATGAAAAGACGTGTGCTGTGGACTGTCCTCTAATGGCCATTCAAGTATTCATTTAGGTTCCTAAATGAACCCATCATCGGGAACATCTTCAACTGACAAAGCCATTGTAGGCTAACAGTTTTGACACGGGAGAACAAAACAATAAAGATCTATAATGTCTCTGCCCCTCGGCCTGCTATGCAGGAGATGGCAGTTCACATGGATGGATGACCTGGTGAAGTTAGTTATATTATTATTATAAAACAATATGGGTGATATTGCTATGATGACATCCTTAGAAAAATTAAATTTCTTAATATATATTTTATCCTCTCCAGGAACCATCACCTTATCGTGGTGGAGAGGTTTGTGTGTCCCTATGATCCTGAGAGCTGTGTTGTCTGG
>JAODTR010046484.1:0-18819 GCA_025399935.1 Amblyopsis rosae | reverse complement strand
TGTTTTAAGATACTTCTTGGCCAGGTCTCTCCTGAAAAAGAGATTTTAATCTCAGTGAGATTGCCTGGTTAAATAAAAATAAAATAAAAATTAAAAAAAATACACACACATAGAGAGAGAGAGAAACCGACAAGCGTTCGACTACATGTAGGTGTGTGTGTGTGCATGTAGGCTGTCTTATGTCTGTTTTCCTGGCTATCAGATGAAACACACCCCTGTTAACAGCCCCTGATAGTGACAGCGGCTACACACACACGTACACACACACACACACATGCATATTTGAGCACACAATGCAAGTAGACTTGTGCATGGGTGCGTAATGCTTACACCTCAGGGTGTGCCCTGATGGAAATTTGCCTATGAACTCTTTCAAACGCACACACACACAACCATACCTACACTCTACTCTTCTCTGTTTTGCATGCAAACATAGATTTGAAATTATTTATTCAGACATTCTTGCCATTATTGACTGTGAGATGGACACATTGAGGCATTTGCGTGCGTGCGTGCATGCGTGTGTGTGTGTGCGGCATCACACGCACATAAAATAAGTAAACACACTCATCTGTACAGAGGCTGAAATAGAGGCCGCACCCTTATCAGGGGAATGCGCTCATGGCCTCTGGTAACACACCCAGTACCTTGCACTCCCTCCCACATTTCTCCCCCACTCTGAGTCACCTGGTTGCAGGTCTGGGCCTGGGTTGGTGGTGAGAAGTAAACCCATGCCTGGAGCTTACAAAGCCTGACTCCGGAGCATGTCTTTGCGGAGACGGAGTTCTCCGGTCCCTTCAGTGGATCGGGCGCCACAGAGTCCATCATAAGCCAACGTTACTCTAAAACTGAGTTTATTTTTATTTATTTACAGTATGTATTTATTATGGCATAGGTTTTTGTTCCAATGCATTTAATTTGTTAGCAAATACATTCATTAATTAATTTGGTAAGTACACATTAATTTGTTAAAATGTACTGGACATCTAAGACAAAGAACTACAATGATAGTAAAACATATTGTTTTGTAATGAATAAATACATCTGCCTCACCTTAAGCGTGGGTTACATGATCATTTATCATAATCGGTAAAAAGAACATCTTTAGCTTGCTGTTGAAAAACATTTGAAACACTCTTATGGAACACCTTAATCATCACATAATGACATTGTCACTACAACAAAGCATGGGGTAAGTGTGTTATGTGGATGTTCTGGCGGTAATATCTTCCTGGCTTGTGTGAGATTTCCTAGCATGCTATTCTCATGCTGTAATGTCACACCTGAGTATAAGGTGACTATGTAGAGCCTGGGGCCGTGAGGTCATATTTACACGACCATGTGGCACTCAAAGGTGTGCACAGTTGTGTGTGTGTGTGTGCACTTTAATCTTTGTATTTGCTATGTGGATGCCTATTAGTGAGAGACCACTATACCATACACTGTGAAATAACAATCCACCTTTAGTTTTATTATTCTCTATATGTGTTGTTCGGTTTCTGCCATACTTCTACCATGCAAGATACTATAGAATCTCTGCATTGCCTATGTGTTCTAAAGATTGGGACAAATAATGGTGTGAGCCTATAAGAGATGTATAGGGAGAGGAGTAGAGAGGAATGTGAGTCCCTCACATCTGCTAAGCCAACTTCGTGGAGTGGTTTTAATTCATATTATAGATCATTAGTTACTATGTTATATCTATGTTATAACAGCACAGTAATACCTCGCTGCTTGTGTAAATGTTATTTTCACATGACAAATATGAACCCAGCTTTAAAGCACAATTGACACTTTACTAAATGTTAGCTGTAGGGCAATTCTTTCTGTTAATAATTTCAACTTAGTAGCCTACTCACAACTGGGTGGGGTAGAAGAGCCAATACATCACCGTAAACCATAAACAAATCATGGAGAAAACTGGAGACAGCTAGAATCTGGAATTGTTTGTGTGTGTGTGTGTGTGTGTGTGTGTGTGTGTGTGTGTGTGTATATGTGTGCGTGTGTGTGCGTGTGTGTGCATGTGCGTGTGTGTGCATGTGCGTATGCATGCATTTGTGCGCGTGTGCATGTGCCTAAAGGCCCATACATGAGACTAAAAAGAAATGTGTAGTTACATACCTGTGTCACAGGATGTTAAGGTGATTCTATTATTAGTGTTATGAAATGACTAATGATTATTTGAGAGGCACAGCTGGCCAAAAAGTCAAAGTAGGCTATACAGATAGAACAGGTATTTATGTTTCAAGAAA
Source organism: Amblyopsis rosae (assembly GCA_025399935.1). Lineage (NCBI taxonomy): Eukaryota > Metazoa > Chordata > Actinopteri > Percopsiformes > Amblyopsidae > Amblyopsis > Amblyopsis rosae. Next base: position 16,567 of record JAODTR010046484.1, on the reverse strand, counting down.
TTAAAGTAGCCTATTCAGTTGTAGAAGCATACAGTTTTAGAAAAATGTTCCAGGTTTTACGTCTGTGAGTCTTTTTGTGATAAGCAGCCTACTTATTATGAGAAATTGTCTAAGGATATAGCACTATAGCACCCCTAATGGTCTGTCAGCATATTAGCATGTCATATATCCAGTAGTCCAAAGTTAACCACGACTAACGGGGTGATCAGCTAACTTAAAGTACAACCAAAATTGTATTACAATTTAATGGATGTTAAATCATTACCAAAGTGCAAATTAATTACAAGTGAATATTGTAACCCTAGCTATGTAGCCTACATCGCCAGGGTTATTTACTAGTCTAAACAGATAGACTGTTATTTTGAAATATATAAGTACTTTTCATCAAAATTAAATCGATTAACCCATATCAACAATTATTAATTAATACTTAAATAGGCTACCTATAAATACAAAATAATTGCCTTTATTTTTTCCTCACACACCATGTAGTACCTCAGTTCCCCAGTTGGCTACACCTAATTGTGTACACTACCCCTATATGAGGAATTGCCATCTTTTATAAATTGAAATGTAAATAATACGTCATAATATTATTAGCTGGACTGGTCTTGAAACAGAGAAATAGGTATTGAGGTTAATTGTTTCTCTTCTCACAGCATTATCCAATATATTGTCTTTGAGCGGTTTAGGCCTAATGTCTAATAGCCAGAAGTCAGCCTATCCAAATTAGGCCCAGGTAACTTATTTATTATGGACAAATGGACAGCAACAGTACGGACAATCAAACAAACAAACAAACAGCCAATGTCAAATCACCTGCGCTGTTTGGAAACCGAAACTAAGCTTTAGGTTTCGTTTTCTGGACTGGTGGATAAAAGCAATCCCACGGCATTACCGAGTATAGTTCTGTTAAATTGCCTTACAAGCGTCAAGCATCATGAGCACAGGTAGGTGAAATAAATTGTGGGTTAGCAATAATATGAAACTATATACTATTTACAGCAGTTTGTGTTGCATTATTTAAGGCAACAGAACATTGTTAATAGTATACTGTAATAACAATGTGATAGCCCATATCATATCAGCTGCCTGCAACCCTGTTATGAGCTGTTTGTTTTTGTTTTTGTTATTTTCTGGGGGGGGGGGGGGGGATTCTCTCAAATTTGTAGGTCTTGCAGAGTAGCGCTATTTATTAACTGTCAAATGTTTGAGAAATGGTTCTATTATTCTGCTCATTAGGGTATATTTGTGATGATAGTTGGTTACACTTGCGTATTCTTACAGAGTGGCTCCCTTCTTTGTGGCTGGACATCCTTCAGGACCTGCTGGAGGAAGATACAGAGCTGGATTATGGAGACCAGTGGAACCTAAATTTCAACTACATACAGACAGACACAGTTACCAACGAGGAGAGGAAGCGAGGGTGGAAAGTCTACAACCATTGTGCTTACGGAAAGTAGGTGGCACATACAGTGATGCTAGAAATGCGCATTTCCTGTACAGCTGTTTAAAGATAGGATATATTTGAAACATTGGACTAATAGTCTAATATAGGCTAGTTATTGGTAATTATGATAACACCAAAATTAGTAAACATAGTAGCCTAATTGTTATTTTGTCTTATTATTAGATTATTATTGCTAGTCTACTATTAGTAGTAGGCTAATTATGAAAAACAATGTAAATATATATTTTTAAAGAGAGTAGGCTTACATCACACAGAAAAATTTTTAACAGTTCATTTGTACAAGAATTATACAGCGCCGCTATGTGGTAAAGCAAGTTACTGCACATTTGATAAGGTGCTTTTTACAGTACCAAGTAAGGCCCTGTAAGTGATGCTGGAGAAAGCGTGTTGATATTTGAACTCATCAAAACAAAAGCACCTGTCCCTTCAATGCCATAGGGTGCTCTGTCAGATGCTCCACCCCCCACACTGGACACACAAGGCCAAAAACTAGGATATGGTTGTGTGGTTGCAGTTTATTTTCATCATAACAGCCACAAATAACAAGCAGCTAGCCTATTATGTGGCGTGAGGAGATGTTTTGCTGAATTTGACCAAATGTGTATTAGCATACAATCACATAACTCTTTTAATTATAGAAGGGGAGCACACGTTTGTTAGGATACAAGTAATAACTAATCAATAAGTGATGCATTGTAGCATTGACTATTTAGTCTCAATAACAGCTTTTGAAAAACATTTTAACAGGTTCCGTTGTGGTGGCTGCTCTAAAACCTGGACTTCTGCAAGGGTGATGGTGTTGTTCAGGTACCGGCTGAGGAGTGAGGTGCACAAAGGCACGGTGATCATGCGGCCCTTTGGGCAGGCCTGTCGGAGTTGCCCTGATGATCAATTCTACCTCCCGGCGTTTTCTGAGGACGAGGTGGAGGGCACCTTGCTGAAGTTGTTCTCAAAGATCCGAAAGAACTGCTATAGAGAGGATGAATATGACGTCTCAACACGTTCTGACGAAGTGAAGAAGACCAAACCTCACGAGAAGAGCCTGTGTGAGGCCTGCCGAATGGGCATCTGTTGTCAGAACTAGTGTGTGTGTGTGTGTGTGTGTGTGTGTGTGTGTGCGCGCGCGTGTGTGTGAGTGATTGTTTAAGTTTAAATGTTTAAGTTGGTTTAAGTTTAGTTAAATAATATTGTTCAATATTATATAAGATATACTATTAATGGATGTAATTATAATATTGTATTATCTTGTAATAAAAAATGTGTTTTATTTATATATATATATATATATATGTGTGTGTGTGTGTGTATATATATATGTGTGTATATGTATGTACACACACACACACACACACAATGTATATGTATATATATGTGGTTTGTTGACAGACTGTATCATACAATGTAGCTTTTTTTAATGAACTGTTGTCAATGTCAGCTTAATTGCAATCAAGAAGCAGCATATTATTTCACATTGTCACAAAAATGGAAAAACGAAAAAAAAAACGATGTATGTATACTGTATATATATGTAAAGTTTAATATATTTTATTAAAAGTTCCCCACATTTCTATTGTTTTCTATGTATATGCAATGTTGTTTAAATTAGAATATTATATATTCTATTGAATTCTATTCTTTTCTATCTTTAGCATTTTCATATTGCATCAAATTACCAACTTGCATTCGTTAATAAAACAATATCCAAAAGCCAATCATGTCTGTTTTTTTATTTGTCGGTATTGAATGGATTCGTGAACGTTGAAAGTGACACTAATTTTGCCTTTTAAGGTGCTCAGATCCATTGACGAGAATTAAGTAATGTGAACCATTGTACCAAATCAAACGTACCCAAGCATTGACCAATCAGATGACAGCATTCCTGTGACATTTGCAGCAGTGCATGCGCAATATGCTCTAGTTTTTGGCAGCAGCAACAACAGAACCGAACCAGTCTCGCCCTCCCTCTCAGCATCATTTTCACCATGGTCTATGGCTTGATATCGGAGTAATAGGATGATCCAGCCGAAAAGTCATATACGAAAAATAATGAGACAATGACATTCGATTTAGACAAGTTTTTAGACGCACAACCAGTGACCGAGTAAATCGACAGTGTAAGTAAAATGCTCTTTACATGGGATATCCTTCCGTTGACTGGCTCTAACGTAATTCGCGAGTTATGCTAACCACCAGATAACATTAAGCTGGGTGTGATTTGCTAGCTACTGTAGGCAGCCTTGAATGCTAGCTGCTAACGTTTGTCAACACCACAGTTACCAAATCGCGAATGTGATTTTTGAGCAAGGTTTTAGGTATGGTAAACTGTCTTAAGCAACAACTTTGTCATCCACGTAACTATTCAAATTGACAAACACTTTTGAACAAGGGAGCTTTAACAGTACGGTAACTGTGGGGCCTCGTGGATATAAACATATGGAAGTGGACTCGTGTCACGGGACTGTTTGTTTTGTGGTTTTATTGTCACACTGACACACAGTACTTCTCTAGATTTAAGTACACATGGTACGACCTGAATGCCAGCATGGCCTAGTTTAGATAGTTTTGTCAAACTAACGGTAACATATACAGGTACTACTTTGACACCCAATGATATGAAGTCTAATCTCAAATTACATAGAAGGACGTGTGCCTCAACTATTGAGTAGAATTAACATTATTTTGTGGAACATACTAAGCATTTAAAATGAAACAACAGTCTAGTTACAGTACAGTGCGGTACCATAATCTGTTAAACCGTTGTCCTCGGTCCAGAACAGAAGTTACCTTACTGTATGGTATGCAGGGTGCAATGCTAATGCTAACTACTATGTGCACGCTGTTTATCTCCTTTAATACATAATGTACAGCGTTTTTACAAACCTGTCATTTTGTCAGTGATTGTCCTGCTGCATCTCAGAATGTCTATTATATTTTTAGCTCTGATTTGGGTTTATCCTAGTTTGATAGTGAGCTGTTAATTATTTACCTTGAATGACAGGGTCAGGATTACTAGTAGGCTATTAATGTGATATGTAAGCTATATGGCTAGACCTATGTTGCAGTTGTCAAAACATTATCTATAAATATCCCTGAGCTTCATAATAGTACAGTATGCAGTTCTGTTCATTTAAGAATATAACATTAATGACACAATTTTAACATCCATTAATACTTAACCTTATTTATTTTGATGAACATACCTTACAGTAACACACATTTACCCTAAATTATATTGCATGTCTGTCCACGTTTAGTATGTAGGCTAGGTGTGCAGAAGGCAGGGTGAGGTGAACTGGAAGTAAACACACTGGACAAAAACAGGAGAGAGTCCAACAGACTGACTGACCTATTAACTAAAGTAACCTGCAGCAGTACAGTGTATTGCAGGTGTCACTAGAGCGGAACCAAAAGCGGTTGGCTGTTATTCCTCAACTGGAGAAACCTGTACAGATCCCGTATGAATCAGTCGTTCTGCCTTTTGTTTCCATGTCCCTCCCCATCATTTCATAGAATGACAGGCAGTAGAGGGGAGCCAGCTAGCCACATTATTCAAATGTTCCAAAGATACACAGTCACCAGCCAACTGTAGCTTTGCTAAAAGAGGCTCTTTGTATGGGCTAGACGGATGGCCATAGAGCGGAGAATGTAATGATACCCTCAACAACCCAATGCACACACTCAGGACTTTCTTATGGAGAGAGAGAGAGAGAGAGAGAGAGAGAGAGAGAGTGTATGCATGCGTGTTTCTGTGGGTGCACTGATAAATTGGATTAAAACAAAAACAAAATGAAGTTAGTGTTATATTGAGATGGCGGGGAAACAATATTTGGCAGCCATAGCTGTGATTCTTGTGATTGTTTATTTTTATTTTTTTTGCTGAGAGAGACTGAGCAAAGCCGAACTGGTTTGGGCTTAGCAAATAAGTGCTGCATGGTTGCACGCACACGCATGCTTGCGCGCACACACACACACACACACACTATAACAGGCAAGGACGTGCGTAGATGTATTCAAATGTGTCCTATACAGTACAAGTCTGACAGTGGCAATAGATCAGTGACGTAGATATTATGAATATATATAAACTTGTCTGTTCACTTGCTGTTGTAGTGATTCTCTCTCCCTCTCTCTCTCTATCTCTCTCTCTCTCTCTCTCCCTCCCATCTCCAGGGCAGGGGCCATATTGTGGTGAACCATGTTGCTGTGAACAACGTACACGTGTGGAGGAGAAAGAGGAGGGGGCAGAAGGTGTGAGGAGGTCACAGCCTCCCCCCCTTCCCCTTCTAGCCTTCCAGTCAGGTGCGGAGGAGGAGGTGGTGGTGGTGCGGTGCGGCCATGGGGAACACTGCCACTAAATTCCGCAAGGCCCTGGTGAACGGTGACGAGGCCCTGGCCTGGCAGCTGTACGAGGGCAACCCCCAGTTCAGGGAGGGCCTGGACCCCAACGCATCCTACGGGGACCAGTACCAGCACAACACGGCCCTGCACTACGCCTGCCGCCATGCCATGACGCGCCTGCTCAGGTCTGGCCGCCTGTCTTTTTGTTTGTGTGTGTGTGTGTGTGTGGCCGGGGTGCACCGATGCAGCTAACGGCACGGTAAGCTAATTGTAAGCTATTTCACCAAATATCTCCCCGTGGTCTGCTATGTTACTGTTCTCTGTGCGTGCTGAACTAATAATCTGGTACTTCCACACGGCCCTGGCGCCGTAAATAGGAACAGACCGTACGCAACTACAACATCCTAGTCTTTGCAATGAGTTTCCAATGTGTGGGCGGAGCTTCTGAGGGAGCAGCCTGTAGCAGTTAAAATATCAACTTCCTTTTTCCAGCATGACTTACCGTGTCTTCATAACAGTGCTGCCAGTGCAAGAGAAAGTATGGGAAAGAAGGCAAACTCCATTACGTGTGTCAGGAGGACATTCCCTTCTGATTGAAACGAGTTGCACAAAAACAATGTTTGGGTTTTGCAACTAAATGTGTGACCCCCCCCCCCCCCCCAAATCAATTTGTCATATGTAAAGTCTTACTAATAAGTAATAACACATACAGTACACACAATACAATCATGCCCCCAGTAAAAATACACATTCATAAATAAAAGCAGTGGGGAATACATAGAGCTGTGGGCTGATGGTGGACTGGGCTTTCCTGACCCACACTGTAAATCTTCGCTGCCAAAACAAGGATGTGATGCAACCAGCGAGAATGAATTCCACTGTGCATCTGTTGGAAGTTAGTCATAACGCTCAGGGAGAGAGCCAGGCCTTTTGAAGGCCTCTCAGGGAGTCTCTGGGGGCTTTTAGTGGCGACAGAATTCCCCAAGATTTTGAAGCTGCTGACCCTCTCTCCACAGTAACGACTTCAATGGAGATGTTGAAAGGGGTTCCCGCTGCTTACTTCTGAAAGTGTGTGTTTATCTTTCAACAAGCTATATTCAGCAATCAGTACACATCTGTATTGTATAAATGAGTACATAAACATACTGTGTGTGTCCACAATATGTATACAAACGCTAAATTAAAGGTGGTGTGAGTCTTTCTCGAGAACGCTGGCTAACTTCAAATCAAAATAACATCGCTCTGTGGTGCCGCTCCGCACATTGAAATGCCTTGTAAAGCAAAGTACTACGGCTTTGTTGTTGTAAGCGAAGATATTTGGCGATTTTGACAACAAGTGTATTAGCTTACAATTAGCTTGTAATAGCTGACTATACCTTTTAATGTGTATACACACATTAAATTAACCCAGACACATTTTTTTATAAGTGAGATATTGATGTAAATCGTTAAGAGACGTGGTGTGTGAGAGAGGAGGGGGTGCATTCACTGTGGTCAAGAAAAAGACACAGGACCAAATGTAAACTTGTTAAGAACACAGCTTCCAGTGTGTGTGTGTTCATCCCCCCCACCCCCCCCCCCCCCACCCCACCCCACCCCTTTGCGGCGAAAATTACACTGCTGGCCACAAGCAACGCAGCTGCTCCTTATCTTCTCCGCCTCTCCCTCTCGCGCTCCACCTCCCTTTTCTCCTTTCTCCCCATGATTATGGTCCGGGGGGAGGGGCGTTCAAAAGGCCAGGAGAATCTGTGTCTCTGTGAGGGTTTACAATTATTTAGTCCTGATTGTGTTAGTTATTGTGTGTGTGCGTGTACATTTGTAAATGTGCACAGTTAATTGTTGGTCTATTTGCGTCCCTTCCGGCTAAGCTATAATGGAACAGGGAAAAGAGAGACAGCCAGGTCAGGGTTGGACACTGATAAATATCGGAGGAAATGCTTCTTGGTTCATGCAAACTTTGCTGCACGCACAGAACATTGACAAATATCAGACAAGCTACAAATGGTAGCCACAACATTTGTTATTGTTTATTTTTATTTGATTTAATATGGGTTTGTGTGTGAACAGTTCGGTTAACATGTTATAGCGTTATTAATGAGGCAACATTAATAGATTGGTATCTATCAGCCTGTCTCTGTCCCAAAAATAATGTTTAAAATACACTGTGACAAACAGTACCTCCTCCCAAGCCCTTAAAACACAGGTACCGGTTCACCTCATCAGACAGGGTAGTATAGTGTTGTGGGACGATATGAAAAATATATATCACGATTATCATAGCCAAAGTAATCGCGATAAACGATATTATCACAATTATATTAAAATGGCACTCAAACATATTGGTATCACTTTATTTTACAATTTTTAAGAAACAAACATTTCTATTGTATCATGACACACATACTTATCTTTTTTGTATGATTCATTTAGTTTTGAAATCAGTATTTCAACAAATTTCATTAATCTTTATATGTGATTATCCTTGGCCAGGAAAGCCCTGGGTATTTATTAAAAGCAACATTTGGTAACTACCAACTAGTGATGATGACTTATTATACTACTCATAAATACTTATAAAGCACCCACGTAAAGATGAGGCTCTGCATTTGTCACTGCTTTTGTTGAATCCATCTATGTTTCTTATATAAAAAGGTGCACTCCTCTGTTACATTATTGGGGCCCATTAAAGGCAGGGTTAGTCATTTTCGAGAAGGGTTGCTAACAATATCCCTCCGTGTGTCTGTTGTTGCTCCACACACAGCTTTATTGATGTGAGCGGTAGCGTTGCACGATATCGACAATGTGATATTGCAATATTGATCATGAAAACTGCAATATCAATTTGAATATTTCTTAACATATGTAAAAACACGAACATTATGGGAAAATGCATCCAAATAGATGCATAACATATCAATCTTTCGTCATTATTAATCTTAACCTAAACATATGGGTTTATTTCAACTGACAGTCATATTGGACTGGTACATCAACAGTAATAACAAGCCACTAATGGTTCCTCTTCTATCTCCATTGTGTTGTGTTCTTCCTCAGCCACACATCTCACTTTTCTGTCTAAATTGAACACAACTAAGCCACACAGCCAACAGACGCATCTCTCAACAAAATAAACAGACCATTGCATACTTCCTGCAACATGTTCGATATGATACTGCGCAACGTGATATTGCGATAACGATATCGAGTCAATGCATTGTGCACCACTTTGTTTATGTTCCTATTAACGGCGTCAGAGCTGTGTAGAAGCACCAGATACTTTTTTCAACACGCACATAGAACGGTAAGATAGCAAAGAGTTATTTGGACGAATTTGACTAAATGTGTATTAGCTTGCAATAGCTGCCTATACCTTTTAATCTCCACCCTACCTGCCTCGATGTGTGTTTGAAACACAACTGTGGGGGTTAGAGAACTGTTCGAATGCTGTAAGGAGAATGAGTGGAGATGAATGTGAACTACATGCAGGTGTGGATGGTTTTTCAACCTCAAAGGGAATTCTGGGCAGAAATTGTGGAAGTGTCCCTTTAATGCTATGAATTCCCATTAGCCGGCTGAGGCGCTAGCTGCTTCCATGCCACAGGTAGTTTGTCACAATTAGTTGTTTTGCTCCATTGTGCCTTTCACAACTCAACTGAAATCATGAACGGTGTAACACCTGCCAGTGGGGTTTTTTACAACGCCCGGATCAAATTACACCCCGAGGACGCTGCGCCTTTGGTGCTCAGTGTTTGCAGAGAGCTTCTGCAATGTCCTCCACCCCTGCTGTCTTTCCATTAGGCTTGTATTAAGCCCATCCATCCTCAACACTTTGCCACTGAATGTATGGGTGAATGCAGCACAGAGGAGAGTGATTATCACTGTGCTAGTGAATTGACCCGTCCCCATGACAGAACGCTATCATTAGTGTGTGAGTGTGTGTGTGTGGGGGGGGTTGACCATGATGAGAGGGTGGAAAGTTTAATCGAGATGAAGTAATGACAAAAAGAGCATTCTAATGTATAATAATTAATGTACATTCATAAATAAATACAATAATTTATTATTATCCCACCCACACCCTAAACCAGTGGCTTTTTATTGTAACCCTGAACCCAGAAGTTACCAGCTATAACTGAAAGGGAATAGTGAACCAACCAGCCTACTAACTAGTCTAACTAATTAGTAGAAACAAAGTTGTGTTGTGTGATCAGTATTCCTGACTAAATGACAATAGGAAGAGGAAAGGAAAGGACAGTTTAAATTGGATGATGAGGGGAAGGGTTTATACAGAGCACGGAAGGCAGCGGAGGAGAGAAAGAGATGTAATCATTAAATGGAGATCTTGAAGGACAGAAAGCTTTGAGCCTATGTATTCATCTGTGTGAGTGTGTGTGTGTGTGTGTGTGCTCTATACCTCCCTGTCCATTACTCCTGGGATGTCATCAAACAGAAACAGTCAATATTGAGCTATCTCCTTTCATTTTCTCTTTTTATATCCAGTCCTCTGTTACTCTGCCACTCCACCCTGCTGTTCTTTCTCCTGTTGTGTCTCTCTGCCTTCCCCGCACACGTCTCCTTGCTGCCAAAGTTCTCTTGTGCTAAACTGTATTTCTTCCTGCTCCCTTTCTGTCTGGCTCTTTTCCGCTTTTACTTCGTTGGCACTCCCTTTAATCCCTCGTTCTTTTTGACAGTCACTGCCACCCTTCTTATTTACTTCCCTCCACCTCCTGTCTTTGTTTATTACAGACCAACACATTTATCTGCCTTTTCCTTTGATGTTCACTGATGCATATATTTACAATATAGATGCATATTAGTTGAAAGCTGTATGGTGCATCTTGTAGATAGAAAAGCTTGTCTAGTTTTTACTTTTCCGCTTTAGTCACTGCATTCAGCAAAAGCGATTTACAAAAAATAATTTCAACAAATATAATAAATTAACTTGTCAATAGCTTTCTTTGTCACAACCTCACTTTTATATCCGTATGTGGGATCAATGCTAAGGTGTGTATACATTGTGTGTGTGGCTGATGGATTGATTGGACCATGCTGTATATTTGAACGTTCCCATCCTGTCAATCATCCACAGGTCCTTCCTGTTTAGCAAAGAAGGAAACCCCAACAAGCGCAACGTGCACAACGAGACGTGCCTCCACGTGCTGTGCCAGGGCCCGCAGATCCTGCTGCTGCCAGATGGGGCGATATCTCCGCGACTGGCCCGCCCTCAGAGGGACGAGCAGCGGCGCACAGACAGCCTGCAGGTAGGGACGGAGGGACATAGGGACAGGAGCACAGTGGACTTTGCTGTGCATTGACTGATGTGGTGTGATGTGGTTTTTACCCCTGCCCTCTTGCTGCACCATTTGACCGCTGTTGTGATAAATATGTCAATATCTACTGTCCTAAAACATGGAGGATATTATGGTCATACTGCAACGCATCATGAGCAGATTACGTAGAGTGTGGGGTGGACAGACGATAGCCTATTGTATAGAAAACCCCTCGACCCCTTCAACTAAATGTTTTAAGCAGAGGGAAATCCCAACAACCAGCATTAAGTCCAGTACTGTAGCAATACGTTCTGGTGGTGTGTGTTTCTCACAAGATGATCCTGAGCTGGACCGGCGCTAGGCTGGACAGAGGTCAGTATGAGAGGGCCAATGTCAACGCCACAGACAATCATCACAGTACCTGTCTCCACTATGCTGCAGCTGCTGGCATGAAGAACTGTGTGGAGGTATTCACTTAATACTGTATGCTACATTGCATTTAAAGACTATAAAGCACAGGTCACTTATAATTGTGGGTGTAACGATACACTAAAGCCACGGTTCAGTTCGCACCGCGGTTCAGAACTCACGATTCGGTACATTTTCAGTATACTGGTGTTTTTACACAAATACCCTATACGCTTATAGTCTGTATAACCTCACGTTTTGAGTCTACCTCCCCCCCCACACAGTTGTTGGTCCAGAGCGACGCAGACCTGTTTGTGGAGGACGAGGACCGGCTGACGCCATGCGACCATGCGGAGCGGCAGCACCACACAGACCTGGCCCTCAGCTTGGAGTCCCAGATGGTGTTCTCCTCCTCGCCGGTGCAGGAGGCGCACGGAGAGACTAGCCTGCTCCGACACAAGGAGGTGAGACCCCCGGCCGGCCACCGGCCGTAACACCGTGGCCATCCACCTTTGGCACCGAAGACGTTAGAGCGAGCAAGAAGGGTCAGCCATTGTTTTCCCCCTACATGCAAAACTCAACCTCCTGCGCTAACAAGCAAGTCTTCTCCTCGCCAATGAATGCATTCTATTGTGATTACTATAGCAACTATTCCTTAGTTCTACGTGACAAACAGCATAGCCATTCACATCCTCATGCCTAACCCTAAACATATATACGGTAAACATGTTTCTGCTGTGCCACAAGACCCATTTAAATGCTGCTTAACCTTGCTGTTGCTTCAGTGATCCAATCAAATAAATAGCTGGGTAACTCTCAACCGTTCTGTGTTTGAGCGGGGGATTAAGCAAGCGTTTAGCACATTCTACGTCGCGGCGTAGACTTGCTTGTAAATGGGTCATGTCTTACTTGGGGATGTGCTGAGAATATAATGCAAGTTTTTCTGGCACACACCTGCCTGATTAGTCTCTTGGGTTCCAAGTTAAATGGAGGACACCTGGCATGGTTGTTCAACGGGCTGGAACCAACAGCTCAAGCTGCAAGCTCTAGCTTTTCCCAGCGGGACCCATGCTAATAAGCGCTCACCTTTTTGCCCTACATCGCCCGTGGTTTACATGACATGACCCCGCCCTCTCTCACCTCCTCTGCCGGCAGCCGTACGAGGGCCTGAAGCTTCAGGACCTGCGCAGGTTGAAGGACATGCTGATCGTGGAGACGGCGGACATGTTGCAGGCGCCACTCTTCACCGCCGAGGCCCTGCTCCGAGCCCACGGTGGGTGGACAAACAAAATAGACATGCTTTATACGTTGTTTTTACCATGTGTATTCTTTTGTTTCTCATATTTATATATATATGTGTGTGGTGCGTTCAAATTATCAAACAAGGTTGAACATTTTGCAAACCGTTTTCAGTTTGCCTTGAGTTCAATGGCGAATGGTCTGAAAAGGCTGTTCTTGGCGAACAAGCGTGGACGCTGAACTAAGGGACTAACCGAATATCATGTTAGTCGACGAGAGGAGGACAATGACATCAGTTGTGGCGGTAACGGCAAACTGCATGATGTCCAAAGTTCCAATATTTAACCTTTTTTCCGTCCTCCGCGACGGCATTTACATCCGGATGTTCATAGCTCCCTCACACACAGAGAAAACATACAGTAGACAATGAGAAGGTAATCATTTTTGTTGCAACAGCACTGGAACACTAGATACAATACTAAAATAACTACATTTGCCACAAAATAATTGAATATATTTTTATTAAATTGTTTGTAAACAATGCAACATCACCATAGCAACTTCCATTCTGTTTATTGCTGTGCCGTCCAGAAAGTGTTTGCCAGCTCGGCTGCTCCATGCATTACAGTTTAGCAATTTGGAATGTTTACACAAAATGTTCACATTTATAGTTAAAATAAAGCGCGTTTGCCTCAGTTTGTCTAATTTCAATGCCCGTCTGTATATACTGTCTGTACCGTTTGAATCTGTTTCCACGCTTGTTTTGCTTGATGTGAAATGTATTGTCCCCAGACTGGGACAGGGAGAAGCTCCTGGAAGCCTGGATGTCGGACGCCGAGGGCTGCTGCCAGCGCTCGGGCGTTGCCATGCCGACCCCGCCGCCCAGCGGTTACAACGCCTGGGACACGCTGCCCTCTCCTCGCACTCCCCGGACCCCCCGGTCACCCCTGACCCTCACATTAACCTCTCCCACAGATAGCTGCCTCACCCCTGGAGAGGAGAGCCTGGCCTTGGTGAGAGAGACCCTCCCCATTGACTTTAGTTTTACTTTCTGTTGTTCATTGAAATGAACTTTGGATGCGTTTCCCTCTGGAACTCCAAAGTATGTTCCTTTTTAGCCCTGTTGGAGCACATTTAGTATGCATGCCCCACTTTCAACTGTGGGGCATGACAACCTTGCAAACACCCATGCAAAAATGACAAGCAGTGTACAGGGCTGTAACTGTATTTGCAGATTTCCTGAAGGCCTGTCTTGTGGTTAGATGCAGGTTAGAATTGGGTTACAAACGATGTCCCGCGCCTGATTTATGTCATGTGGACGGCACCTCTGTTGTTGACATGTGCAGTGTGTTCATACTTTCCTCTTCTGTTTTCACGCAGTGTGGGATCTGCCTCTGCTCCATCTCAGTGTTCGAGGACCCAGTAGATGTGTCCTGTGGCCACCAGTTCTGCCGAGCATGCTGGGAAGGGTAGGGACCTCTATGTTCTGTGTATGCTCGTTTGTTTGTGCGTGCGCGCATATTCCTAATTGTCTGTACCTATGTGTTGTTGGCACGGCATCTCTCAGGTTCCTGAACATAAAGATCCAGGAGGGCGACGCCCACAACATCTTTTGCCCGGCCTACGACTGCTACCAGCTGGTGCCCGTCGAGGTGATAGAGAGCGTGGTTTCCAGGGAGATGGACCAGCGCTACCTGCAGTTTGACATCAAGGTACAAAATACACACAGGGTGTGCACAGAATGCCTCCTTTTTATATATGTATACTTATAGTGTAACCACCACAGCGCTGAGCCTGACTCTAGCCACTACAACTTTCACAAATGCATCAAGGAGTTGAGTGAGGGGGAGGGGCTGAGAGGGGGACCCCCATTAATGTTCACATTTGAATTTGATGACGTATGATCGTATGAAGTGTACCGATGAAAACCAGCCAGGTCCTGTGGTGATTTTTAACGGATATGACGTGTAGTTCTGTTTTCAGCCCATAAAATGCTGATTTTTATAAAACGGGAATTTTGTCAATATTAACACCAGCATCGATTTGTGTCTCGTCACAGTTCAGTCCTATTACTTTGTTTACAGCTCAAAAAGACACATTTTAGTGTGCCAGCTACACTTTAATGTAACGTAATCTCCCACGACTTCCTCTATTATTACAGCTGCTACATTTCATCTCTTCTCTCTCTTAACGCCAATGTACTTTCTGAAGGCGTTTGTAGAGAACAACCCCGCCATCCGCTGGTGTCCCGCCGTGCGATGCGAGCGGGCGGTGCGGCTGACCAGGCCGGGCCCCGGGGACACGGACCCCCACAGCTTTCCCCTGCTGCCCTCCCCGGCCGTGGACTGTGGCAGGGGACACCTGTTCTGCTGGTGCGCACTCGAAACAGTGCCTTCTTTTTGTTGTTTTGTTGTGTTAATGGCGTCATTATTGGCTAATGCTAATACCATGCATATTGGATTCATTAGCCAATGCTAACAACATGCACAGGTGTATATGCAGGCAATAGCTAATGCTAGCAACAGCACCTGTGTCTCTCTTCCTCTCATGTCTCTCCGGCTACCCCCCCCCCCCCCCCATCCTCCCCTCTCCCAGGGAGTGCCTGGGCGAGGCCCATGAGCCGTGTGACTGTCAAACATGGAAGAGCTGGCTCCAAAAAGTCACAGAGATGAAGCCCGAGGAGTGTATGTGTGCCTCCCTCTGTTTACAGTGTTTCGCTTTCTCTAGGAACTAATATCAATACAAGGAGTGTGTTGTGTCGTGTTCCGCTTCGCTGTAACCGTTGGTGCCCCTAAGGCAGGCAGGTGGTGTACGCGTGTGAGATGTGGTGTGTGTGTGTGTGTGTGTGTGTGTGTGTGTGTGTGTGTGTGTGTGTGTGTGTGTGCGTGAGATGTGGTGTGTGTGAGATATGATGTGTCTGTGTGATGTCTTGATTTCCACTGCCGACAGATGTACCCGGTGTTTGCATTAAGTACAGGTGTGTCCGTAGGTCAATTGTTGCCCTAGAAAGAATCTGCTAACACAGCGTGCTTGCGTGTGTGTGCGCGTGTGTGTGCGCCACCTTCAGTGGCAGGTGTCAGTGAAGCCTACGAAGATGCTGCCAACTGCCTGTGGCTGCTGACCAACTCCAAGCCCTGTGCCAACTGCAAGTCGCCCATCCAGAAGAACGAGGGCTGCAACCATATGCAGTGTGCCAAGGTGCGCGCTCAATGTAAACGTAGTGGAATAGTTTCACATCACGTTTTAATGTTATTTTTATAGACTTCCATCAGTACTACTTATTTATTGTATTGTTTTTTTGTATCATCCCTCGCCATCCTTTTCCTACTAAGTCAGTGTTCAATCTGTTGCACCTGTCCTTCCCTGTGTTCCAGTGCAAGTACGACTTCTGCTGGATCTGCCTGGAGGAGTGGAAGAAGCACAGCTCGTCTACGGGCGGCTACTACCGCTGCACTCGCTATGAGGTCATCCAGCAGCTGGAGGAGCAGTCCAAGGAGATGACCGTGGAGGTATTACTGCCATGTGTCCTGTGTAGTGTCCTGTTATGGTCCTGTGTAGTAGGGTTGGGTACCGTTCACATTTGAATCGATGCCGGTCCGGTACCTAAAATTCAGTACCGGTACCTAAACGGTACCTTTTTCGGTACTTTACTCTCTGTAATAATATTAATTTGAATTAATAAAATGTTATGTTGCTTAGGGGAAAAAATTGCCTGACTGACTCTTTATAAACAACGTGTTTTAGGAGTTCTGCTTTAGCCTACCGCCTAATGTAAGCATTATTGAACTGTGCCTCCCTCAGGTTTCTTGAACGCCCCCTACCCTGCTAGTGGTCTACGCTG
>JAODTR010046473.1:0-18823 GCA_025399935.1 Amblyopsis rosae | reverse complement strand
AGACAACACAGCCCTCAGGTTCATGGGGGCACCCAAACCTCTCCACCACGATAAGGTGATGGTTCCCGGAGAGGAATGCCATTGCCGGACTATTTAATTTCCATTCAGAGAGATCAGTGGCTGAATGAGTATGGGTGGGGCCACAGCATTAACAGAGACACACTGAGCCATTAGACCTTTTGTGCGAGATTATTAACAGGCGACCAACCGCCACACACGATCAGATTTAGGCAGAAGAAATACATCAGAGGTTTTTATGCCTACAGAACGTTTTGCAGCAATGTTGTTTCCGTAAAAGTTGTAAACAAATATATATATATTATATAAATATTTTTATAAATAACTAAGTCCCTCTCAAAGCTTGTGCTCAGACATTGTAACTTGAAATCCTGACAGGTTCAGGCTAGTATAGACTGCCCTCTAGCACGTTCCACTTCTTGATCTTCGCATCGTGGTCAAAACGTAATACAAAATGTAGAAAAACCTCATAAAAGCTTCCCTGTTTTGTTTGTGAATTTCTGAGGGTGCGGGCTGTTTTGCACAAGTACTGTAGCTATTCTTTAATCCTTCTCCAACATCAATGTTTCACAACCCTGGTCCTGGAGGCCCCCTGTCCTGCGTGTTATAGATGTCACGTGATAACGAACCATTAATTTAAGGCAGGTGTGCTGGACATCTAAAACATACTGGGCAGAGGACCAAGAGCAGGATTGGCAAACACTACCCTAAACAGTGTCTAGCATCGCTCAAGGTTCAGTACTTCCAGGTGCCCACCCTTTCCTGGACAGCATGTGTTTCATAAGCAGCTGGGACAGGGAGTTGGGGTTTCTATGGACAATACAACTCAATAAAGGAGAGTAACTTTAATTTGAAATCTTGTTCCAACACGGTTAGTAGGCCTAGTTAATAAAGGTGCCTCTCCAAAGCCTGTGCACTTATTCTGATGTTGTAACATGACAGCTCGATAGGCTCAGGCTAGTCTCAGCCTCTCTCATTCATTAACACTACGTCAAAAATGCAACTCTGTTCTGGACGTCTGATGCATATACCTTCGTAAGCTCAACACTTTCGCTCTGACATTCGGGAAGTAATTCTGTCGATATCCATTGGCTGTTAGTATTGTCATTTACAAGTATGTCTCCGTAATTCCTGGTGCAACGATAGCACAGTGCTGCATTTACTTATTTAAAATGTTAAATTTATTTTTATCAGTAATCGTAACTAATTTTACAGATGTACAATACCTGTAAAACAGTCAGACTCCTGTTGTTTAGCTTTCCTCATTGCAAGTTTAAAGTCAGAGTTACATAGTTGGTCGTCGTGCATGTCAATCAAAACACCTCGCATGTCAAGTAGGCGGGTTCTGACGCAGTTAGCCAGCGCTGTGTCCCAGACTCTCCATAAGGAAAGGCCGGCTCAGCGAGACTAGGCTCAGATTAGCATAGACTTTGCCTACTAGCACATCCCCACTCTAGAGTACCAACGTGCTTTCAGTTATTGTATATAGACCTGTGTTGAAGACAATGTACTGATGCAATTCCTCAAGCGCGCCGGTCTTACAGGATAGTAGCAGAAGACTTTAAATAGTTTCACATGACAAATGGCGCCATTAAAGTTTCCCCCGTTTTCTGTTATTGTTCCCCATAACAGAAAAAAAACCTGCTGAGTCATCCCTCATCCATGGCTTTTTCATTTCCTGCCAACGAGAAATGGCTAGAAGACAGCGGCAACTACTGTCATTTATATTTAATATATATTATACGTGTCTCTCCAATTGCGTAAAATGACGTTGCGTCAGACTTCACAGAAAGCTTTTGGAAGTCACTGAACTTTAAAATTAATGGCAATTGTGCTTTAAATAGCTCCAGTGAAAACCTGAGCTCTCTTAACATTCCTTCATCATCGCTCCTGGACCGCCCTACTAGACACACACACACACACACACACACACACATGCGCACACACACACACACGCACACCTACACAAACACACACATACACACGCACACACACTTAACCTCTAAAAACTCATAAATGCACACACATATTACAACAACAACAAAAACACATTATAAAAACAAACATGCACACAAACACACATGCACATACACAATCCGTGCACATGTAAGACAAGCTAAAGGCCTCTTGCTTGCTCTCCCTTCTTACCGGTGGGACAAGAATGCAACTATTATGAAGGGCTTGTATCTCTCACTTTAATCACTGGCATAGAAGTTGAGCTCGGAAGGGTAAGTGTGTGTGTGTGTGCGGAGGGGGGGTGGGTGCTACTTGGGCCACATACCCACCTCTGAGCAGGGCTGTATTCAGTTTCATCACTTTGTCCATTATGCAGCGACACACAATGGACAACAGGAGCTCATTTTCCTCCTGGTTCGCTTTATTGTGTGGTTGAGCGGGACTGTGTTATGAGCGCGTCTCAGGTGGCGGAATGGCACCACACAGGGCGACCCATGGCATGAACGTTTCCCATCACTGTAAAACTGACACTAATGTCACATATTTGCTGCGTGTGAACGCTATTAACTTAACGCGTTATTAACTTTCCGTTAATAGTGAATCAAAGTTAATTAATAAAACGAATTAACGGAAAGAAAACGGAAGTAGCTGCAAATTTCTAAATACATTTCAGTGCTGCCCTGAGTTTGCACTTTGATTTTGATTGACTGATGATTGTGTGTATGTTAAAACATACCAAAGGGGTCTTGATCTTTGTTGAGGATCTGCAGGTCTGTCTGCTCTCATAGTTCCGCCCACTTGTGTGAACAGTGAAATGTTTCTGTATGAGACAATATTAGATTCCGCAAAAACCAAAACAGGTGGAATATCATTTGTTTGTAAAGCAGCAATAGTTGCTCTAAGGCATTAATCAAAGAATTACAGTAGCCTAAATTTAAATTTGAATATTAAACTAAACTGTAGGTTACTAAACTTAAGTGCTGTGCTCATAAACCTACTGTAACTTATCTGATCAGTGTAAGGAGTTTTATGACCATAGAGAGGAAGTTAAGGAAGCTGTTTAATAACTGTTGATTTAAACAATTAGCACATGATGTAGTGATTTACATATTTTCCGTTATTCTAATAACTGTGACTAAGGGCTAGACACAAATGTCAATAGTCTTACCTCTCTGAAAATGATACTTATTTTAACTACATACAGTATACCGTATATAATGACACAAAAACGAGAAGGCATTGTTCACATTTGAAGAGGTTCGCTGCCTTAAATGACATACTTATCGAACAATTGCCTGTGTATCCACCATCTGAAGCTCTACATCCTATCACATTGGCTGGCAAAAACCCCTGCTGCACTTTCATATCTTACACAAGTCTTTTGATATATAAACATCGGGACAGAAGGTAATAGTGCCTGCCAAGCTAGTCATGTGTTTTGCATATGTTATTAAAGTTCTATTAGATATTGAAGAATATATGTTGTTTACTGGCCTTTTTCTATTCCTGCTCAGATATTTCCCACTGCGTCTTCCTGTCATAAAGTAATGTGTGTGCACTTCAGGTTTTCAGCGTGTCACAGGTGATTCTGCAAAAGTATTAGGTTTCACAGTGCCCTAGGCACTCAGCGCGCGCGCACGCACGCGCGCACGCACTACACCCGCCCTGCTACTATTGTGACACAGCACACGCAATGACAATCTCACCTGCTTGCAAGAATACACCTTGTCAAAGCACTGCCCCTAAGGTGCGCGTGCTTGCGTGCGCGCACACGCGCGTGCTTGCGTGTGTGTGTGTGCAAGTCTGGGTGTCATTGTGTTGAGCAGTGCCGGAAAGAGCATATATAGTGACAGCTCCAGTTAGCCCATCCCACCCTACCTAGTTAACCCTCGGAGCAGAGGGGGAGGGGAGAGGTGTAGTGTGAGAGTTGCCGGGAACAGGTACACAGTCACACCGGGAATATGCGAGGGAGAGAGAGGTTCTCACGACTCTCCCCAAGACACGCTTCCTGCCTGGGCCAAAGTGAGTCTGACTTCAGCCGCTATTTGGACCGTACCAGAGAGAGTGGGAGGCCATTTTTATTTTTCCTTTTATTTTTGTATTCTTTTAGTTGCCGTCTGTCTGCCTGTCGTGCGCGCTCCCGGCTCTCACACACACACACACACACACACACCTGACAGATCCTGGAATCCCTGGGAACGCTCTCCTCGCTGGAGGAGAAGAAGGCAGATGCGGGGGAAGGAAAACCCGGTGAGTGGAAAAGACAAGCGCGTTTTCGAGTGTGTGTGTGTGTGTGTGTGTGTGTGTGTGTGTGTGTGTGTGTGAGCGCAGATGCATACGCTGATGTCAGCAGCAGTGTCAAGTGTCACCTGTTGCTGCGCCGGTTAAAGTCCCCCAACGGCCCCCATCCTAACCTTGCGTGGCTTGTGTTTGTGTTTGAACCGCACAGCTGCGTGGACCATGTTGCTTGCTCAGCACTCTGCACTCGATCATCTGTGTCTTACTAGGCTCTAATGTTATAAAGGCAGTCTTTACTTTTTGTTACTGCAATATTTTGTTGCCGCAATACCTTACTCACAAGAATTCTGATTTTACACATTTTTTATAGCTGTCGTCTTGTTTTTGCAAAGGCCTTTTAACCTTCTAAGATCCGTCACTTAGCTCTCCAATATACACATTTACAAATGTTTCTTTAAAAAAAATCACACACATTTACTATCAATGGCAAGACAATATAACCTATTGGCTATATAAATGTAGTCTTAAAGTCTTAAAAATGTGCAAATGTGTTTCTTGGAGCGCTAAGTAATGTTTTCTTTGGACTAAAATGGGTCTTCCAGGGTTAATAGCTGAGTTATAGTGCAGATCATCGTTTGTATAGCACTTTTTATTTTGTCTCTGAACAATTGTGTTTTTCAGGCTTTGTCCAGTTGAGTCAGAAAGACAGTATTGTATAGCATTGTTTGCTGACAATACAAACACTGATCTCAGAGACCTCAAACCTGAAGGCTGAAATGTGTGCTGCCTTTAGCAGAGCTGGTTTCAGGCATATTGAAACAAACATTAACATTACAAAAGCATCAGAATAAACAAACGTGTGCAACAAGCTTTTGATGCCTGTTTTCACACACACATTTCATCTGCATAGTGGTAATGCACGGTGCACCTACCCTTCAACCTGAAAACCAACATGAGAGACCAAAGGCCACCGTAAGACCGCACACCAGAGTTTAGACAAGTCCCACTTTGTCGAAGTGTTGCTCACTTAATCATTGACTCCCTGAGATAAGGCATGCTTCGCAGTTGGCTCTCAACCTCTGTATCTTGAATGAATCCGTGTGTTAAGCTTTAATTTAAGCCTTATAACGCTAAGATTGTTTTGTTTGTTTGTTTTTTCTATTGTGTGGCCTACAGTTTGAAACATAACAGCTGTTCAAACTGATTAACACACAGTGCGTTATATAACTCAGTATGTTACAATTCTGTGGGCGATTACTTACTGTACTTTGTTTATGTACCGCAAACTCTACATATTGTATTCTTATGTCACTATTCATAAGAAGTCCAAAACTAAATCTCCCCACAATATCTCACTGACCACAACAAAGAGTAAAATGCCTACTGAACACAGCTGTAATAACCCATTTATCTGTTGTTCATCTGGTCAAACAGAGTTCTAGCTGCAAGCAGGTCACCTAAATCCTGCTAGCTTAACGTGAAGGCTTTGGTGATGGCACCATTAGCGCTGCTAAGGCAGAGCAAGCAAGCTACTGTCCGAAGAGGGGCATTTTGCAGCTGGGCCCATTTGCCCCTAACCTGACATGCCAGATGGATTGTTAGTCACCAGTCCATCTGGGGAACCGTCCATCCAAACAGTTTATTGGAAAGGGCAGGCACTTTCAAAAAATATTTGGCATTTGATTGGATGATTTGGTAGTTTTCGCTGTCGGCACACTTTAACCACGCCGCACACCTAAACCACGCCCGTATAGCTATCAACATGATGCTTATTGGTTATGTTCTATTGCTATTCGGACACATTTGCAATGGGAATCCTAGGCTTTCCAGACTGATTCTCGCAGAAAGTAAATGTGAATCTTGCGAGAACAGGTTGGTATTGCGAGACTAATTTAACCCATCTTTTAGTGCTTTTCTTTGTAATCTCCGACTTCATCCAGTGCTCTATATTCACGTAATGTAGCCTATAACCTACTTGTTTAACCTAATATAAAATCCACAACTAAGTACATTGTGATTTCCAGTGTACTAAAGCAAGCTCAACCTTTGCTCTCGAGTCTACAAGCCTGCCTGGTCAGTGAGCTTACACTGCCCTTCAAAGCGTTGTCTGACATGGCATTCTCTACATGTCGCCGCTGTCAGTCAAGTAGAAAGCTGCACATATGTGTCAGCGTGAATTTAGCCCCGAGCTCTCTCGCACGCCACTCAACAATCCAGACCCTCACCAGGTGACTGGAGCTAGGCATTGAGGCATTGTTGGCTTCCATATTGGCACCATATTGGTCTCCCCTGCCTCAATGCACATGGCCATTTGGAATGGGCAGTCTGTGTATGTATGCTATACACCATGCTATACAGTATACAGTATGGGCAGTCTGTGTATGTATACTATACACACTATGCTATACACCATGCTATACAGTATACAGTATACAGTATGGGCAGCCTGTGTATGTATGCTTTACACCATGCAATACAGTATACAGTATGCATGATACAGTATGG
Source organism: Amblyopsis rosae (assembly GCA_025399935.1). NCBI lineage: Eukaryota > Metazoa > Chordata > Actinopteri > Percopsiformes > Amblyopsidae > Amblyopsis > Amblyopsis rosae. The sequence continues at coordinate 12,106 of JAODTR010046473.1, read as the reverse complement.
GCAGTTTGTGTATGTATGCTATACACCATGCTATACAGTATACAGTATACCGTATACAGTATGGGCAGTCTGTTTGCAAGAGAGGTTTTTTGGAAATGTTCAAGCACACTCTCATCCTCATTCTAAATAATGTCTTTCACAGACATTAGCAGCTGTGTGACCTGTTCTTTAAGGTAGTTTGATTGACATGCCTCCTCACCCCATGCAGCAGACTGGATAGCACTAGTAACGCTGTTGGAATGGTCTCGATAGCATGTCGGCAATGGCAGCGTTCTTGTATAGTTCTCATATTTCGTTCACTTAATTTCTCTTGTTTTGATAATAACTGCTATTATTACTAAGTGAAGTTAATAGCTGATAACCAAGATTGTTGTAATGTTGGTAAGGTTAATGGTTTAAACTCAGATGTGGATGTTTCCATAAGGATGGCAGCCTTGTATCATATTCTAATATACAATTACAATGTCCTCATTGTGAGAGAACTGTTATTTTTTATTTGTATGTTGCTATGCATATGCCTATAGATGGAATAAAATGACAGATCCCTTGGTTATTACATTTTGATGTAATGTCATAAATAAGCATAACGTAGGTATGGCACACCGATCCACAAGAAAAGGGCACTTCATATCAAAAAGGTTGCTGACCCCTGGTATACACTATACAGTATGTACTCTGTTCTGTCCTCCTTAAACACTACACATTATACAGTATGGACCGTCTGTGTATAGTAATAATAATAATACATTTAATGTTTTGAGGACGCCTTTCAATACACTCAAGGACATCTTACACTACAAAGTCAAAGACACATAATATAAAACATTTGACTAAAAGAGGAGCATACTGTACATAGAAATGTAAGATACAAATACAAGTGTAAAGTAAAGAAGAGTGAGCAGATATTTCATATAAAAATGGGTTTGTTGTGCATGTTCAGATATGGGGAGGTCTGTAATATTAGCAGGGGACTACAGTTATATAAAACAATCCATTGCTGGAAATAGTAGGGTCGAAATGTTAGAGAGGGAGTGGACATCAAATGGATCTGGCCACAGGAACCTGGCAGAGCATGCGATGCCCGTCTGTCAGGCTATATACTATACAGTATACATTACACACTACACTATACGGTATACCGTAACATGGATAGAAGCCCAGAGAGCTGCTCATGTTTGTTTCTAGCGTGTTCGGCGCTAGAAGACAGCTGAGTACGAGCTCCATTTAGGAGGGTGTAATAAGCCTGTCGCATCAATGTGAGTGGCATAAATGTATCTCTACCTGCGACGAGTCACACTACGTCAGGTTTGCCAAGATACTCCCTTAAAGCAGTCGGCAAACACGAAATAACTTGTTTCTTTGAAGCCGCGCCAGTTTGGGCCTTTGTTATGCTGCTTCTATTAGTCGTTTCTGACACCCCAACCCCCTTTTTTTTTTCTACAATGGTTGTGATCGATTTGCATTTCGTTTCCTATAGTAGCACTTGCTGTTTGGCGAACCACTGCCTTCAGAGGTCAACACTATTTCAATGTTTAGCTCTTTGAATATGCACCAGCAGTGCTCAAAGGCAGATCTTGAAGCCCTCTAGCTTGTCAGGTTGTCAGAGGAGGCATTTTCCATTATAACTGTTAAGTAGACATTTTAATATTTAGCTATGCTGCTTTTTACGTGCGTGCGTGTGTGCATGCGCGGGCATGCATGCGTGCGTGTCCCAGTATGACCCAAGCAGAGACCTCTGATGAAATATCTGTGGTGACACAATCACATTTGGCCCAGCCCCAAAAATAACTATATAAATAACTAGCATAGTTAGCTTTTGGCACAAAAGGTCATGTTACAACACACACACACACACACACACACACACACACACACACACAAATACATCACAGCAAATAGCAAACCGAGCACAGCAAGTTGAATTTGAATGGAAGAGATAGCTTTCTGTCAGACGTGGTGTTACAACGGGAGTTGTCGTCTCCTCTCGTGTCTGCAGCGTCGACCTGCGCTCCGGCAGATTGCCTGCGTAGGAGCCAGCCTTCTTGTTCCTCGACACTACGCGGCTGGTATTATACTGGTTGCAAGCTTGACAGCATCACCCGGGGACACCGGAGGTACCACAAGCGAGGTAACCGATGTAGCAATAACAGCGAAATATAACATAGCAAATCAGGTGAATTGCATATTCTGACACCCCAGATCAAAACAGAACATTAGGATTACTGTGTGCACGATCATACTGCAAATACAGCTCATTAAAGCCATGGCAGCGGTTATTATTTGGCTCAATTAAACCCATTTATATTCTTATCATGTGTGCTACAGCAGAAGCCCTTCCAAGTTTCAGCAGCTCTTTAGTCAGGAAACCACCTAAGTGAAACACTAGTTCATTAGTGGGCGTACTCTTTCCTCTGTGGTAAATAGTCTGTCAAACAATTAGCAACCCCACCAATAAATGAGAACATATTATCCATTTCTGCAAAGATAACGTCCTGGCAGAATGCTCAGTGTGTGCTTAAATGCCTGTTAAGTTAATGTCCTGGTAGAACTGAGCGAGTGATTATTAGCAGGCTAATGAAGACATCGTGGAGGTAGACAGCTGCTAGCCTGCACTTCTGCTTTCGCTTATGAGGGAGGGGCATCTTTTTGGAGTTGCCACGGTTACTGACTCCTCCATATGTTGGGGAACGTTAATGGTTCACACAGACAAGGTCGTCTCTGTAATTGTCCCTCTATCCATCCATTCGTTCATTCATTGCTCCTTCTTTCATGTAGCCATTATTCGTATATTAATTTACCATTTATTCATCAGGCCACACCCATCCATCCCTTTGCTGATCTCCATGAGGAGAATATTTAAAAAATGGTTTGGTATTTCGGCCCATTTGAAGCTTTGGGCACGGTAATCCGTGTGTTTATGTTTCTGCAGACATCATAGAAGGAGCCTGGAGTTAAAATAAAGATTTGCTTAGACGGATTACCATCCATACCAAGCAAGTTGAGACAGTCAGGGAACAAGAGGGAAAGCTTGGCCTGTGACGTCATATTAGAACATCTGTTAGACAAGGCCAGCAATGGTTTAGTACATTGTCTATGTAAACTATAGTATTATACATATAGCTTTTTCAGTCAGTCAGTCAGTTACGTTTGATCTAGTGAACTGAGAGATACACCAAAAGTTCCACTCAAGAGTGACAGATATTATCAAAGACGAGGTGCGTTTCTTAAATTGATGGAGCCCGATTGGGTCGGCGTGCAGCTATAACTGCATATCTTTCTCACCCATCAGTTTTTGTCTTTGCTGACAAGCTCTGCTCTGAGCTCCCTCTCTCACAGGGTTCAACCCTTATTACCCCGGGGCCTCAAGCATGAAACAAGCTTGCAAGCATGTGAGATGTCACATTCAGAGGTGTTAGGGCTGGTTCATAGTCTACACAAGCTACGTGGACACATCGAGCTACGCAAGGAGGGTTCGAGGCATACTACACACATGTACATAAATATAACATACTTTGCGTAGCTAAATGCGTTGACCTCATTTTTGTAACGCAACAAAAGCGCGCCTGCCATTTCATCTGAAATGGCTCAGAGCACCAACTGACACGCGTTCTCTATGTGCTGAAAATATTATTGTTTGCAATCGCGTCCTCGTAGCTTGCGTAGACTATGAACAGCCCTTAAGACTGTAGGTGTCTATAGATGGTCACTCTGGCAAGCTAGCAGCCAGTTTAGCCTGGTAGCATCCTAATGTCACAGTCAGTTTAACCCGGTAGCATCCAAATGTCACAGTCAGTTTAGCCTGGTAGCATCCAAATGTCACAAGATAACACAAAGCTTAATAATGTGGGAGAGTCTGCTGGAACTGTCCTCTACCCAGACATAAACCCATGGTTATGTCTGACATTGCTATTCCTTGCCCTCTTTGTTACCATTGTTTCCCTTTGCAACTGTCAGTATGGAATATTAAACAGATCTACATGATGGAGCGCCTCAAGGCTCCGTGTTAGGTACACTGTGTTTTCTTCTCCTTCTCTTTATTCAGGCATGACATCTCCACAGGCAGATTGTGTTTCACATGTCAATTGAATTGACTGATTTTTCCGGGCAAAAGCTCTCGCAGACAGACAAGTGACAGCATACTGCCTTGGTCAGTATATTCAAAGCTTTACTGTCGCTAGCATCCATTAGTGATTGATGGATTCACTTTCAATGTGTCCAGCGGTCCATAAAGATGGGTCTGTGTATATTTGTGTGTGTAGGACGATAGGCCCATACGATTAATAACTCAGGTATGTCATGTAGGCGCTATGAAATGTATAGGGGCTATCTGAAACCCATGTGTTGTTTATGTGTGATTTATTATATAAAGGCACCGTGTGTGAGTGTCTTTGTACAGCCACGTTATGAATATTAATTAATCAAATTATTAGTTATAATAATCTACCAGTGTATCATTTACAAAGGTCAGGTTTTCGTCAACAAATATGTTAAACTCTTCCTAGAATTATGCATATTGTAAGGGGGAAAAAATATCAAAAAGTAAGGATTTGGATGTTTTTATCTTCAGAGGGATTTCTTGTAGAATTATTTGTCTGGTAAAGTGAGAAGCACGTAATCCTTTGAAGACTAAAAGGTCAGGTTTGGGCCAATTCTTGTAAACATAGCTGCAAAAGCCAGACATTGATCAATATCCCATCAGACATGCAATTTGAGTTAGTCTGTGCGTGTGTGCGTGTGTGCGTGTGCGTGTCCGCGTGTGTATGTGCGCATGTGTGTGTGCATGCGTATTTCTGTGTTTGCATAAAGCTACTAATAGCAAAATCCACCCCTCACATTGTGTGCCTTTAATCTTTTTCCAAATCTAAGCACTTTTGCTAAGGTTAAACAAAATGGAATCATTTATCAATCAAAATGGCTACCATATGCTCATGTAAAACCCGTTGTGTTTGAAGAACGAAGTAATTTCTCTTCTGCATTAACCTCCTGTGACAGTGTGCAAGAATATATCCGTAAAATTATGTATTCATACACCACTTGCAATGCAATCCAGATAAAACTGGGTAAAAATAAATGGAACTTGCCATTGGGGTGCAATAGCCTTTAGGTCCTGTTGGATATGGCTTTCTGTGGAATGGCTCTAATTCCATACCAAGTCTGAGTGATAATGGCTTTAGTCATGCTGGTGTGCAGGCTTCTGCTGGGGTAGTGAGCTCGTATTGTATCAAAGTGGAATCACCTTTACTGCATGGGTTACTTTGTTATGGTTATAATATTAACTTTTCTAATTATGTCTCCCCAAGCCTTGGCATCACACGGGAGCCACTGTATCTAGTGGACATTACAGAGGCAGTGATTGCCACTGCTGATTACAGGAAGGTTTTGAGATATGTTACTCATACACACTGCTCCCTTGAGGGATGTGTTAAATGCAGAGGATGAATTTCGCTACATGCATGTGTATGTGACAATAAAAGCACCTTTACCTTTACCAGGCACCAGACAGGCCTCTCTGACCTAGATTACCCCCATCACTCTCATATTAGCATCTCATGAGCAAGTTTGTAACCTTTCTGAAGTGAGTTATTCTTAATCCCCCTGTGCCTACAGCACTGAACATGAAACATATTTAATGGGTTGTAGCAGCGCATCAAGCTTGTAAACCAGTGTGATATCTCTTAATGATGTTAGCGCGCCCATCTGTTTGAATTGAGCTATTGAAGCAGGGCCGCGGTTCTGCTGCCAAGTCCCAAACAAGCTGTGGGTGGACGTAGGCTGCTACCTCCCGTCAAGAGAGCACTTGCTGCTCGCATTCTTGACCCCGGCTACTCTTTCACTCTCCTTGTTATTTAACACATTCCTGATTTGGGCTGTTCCTTTGTCCTCCCAGCTGCTTCACAATGTACCGCGCATAAAGGTTCATGCAAATCTCCGCTGCTGGAATGCTTTTACGGGCCCGGCTTGTTCTTGCCCTTCCTGCTATTCATCCTGGAGGATATGTATTTACAAGTATTGATTAACCTGGCACTGGAGCTGAGCTTCGTATGGCGCTGGTCAGCTTGCGTTATTTTCTCCAGTCAGGAAGACGATAATTGCTAGCCGAATGTAAAAATGCAGCGCGGTAAGAAAACCCTATTGACACACATTGGCCGAATGAACACTTGAATGGAATGTGTAATTGCACCACCGGACCCCAACGCACCACACATGTTGAGGTGTCTGTAGGAGGATGGGGGTTCAGGTCTTTGGAAGGGGTCGGGGTTTAGTGCAATCACCACTTTTTATAGTGGTGATTTAAAACCTTTACATTTTTTTGTTGTTAGTTTTCAAAAACAGTTTTGTGACTTTGGTTTCAACCACACAGGTTATTTCAGACACAAATCCAAAGGGTGTCCTTTTAATTTGTTATGTTTGACTCATTTTGAATGTGTTTTGCAGTAGTTTCCAGGCTATTGACACAGACTAGTTCTCATGAGATGGGTCACTGACATAGACTAGTTCTCATGAGGTGGTTACTGATGCGGACTAGTTCTCATGAGGGGGGTCACTGATGCAGACTAGTTCCCTGGACAATAGGGAGATAAGGGAAGAAACACAGTCTGTGGCAAAGACAATCTCCAGAGTATAAAACAAAAATATTTTTGCGTTGTTGGTGAACAGGCCATGGCACAGGATTAATAGCACAGTTCATTCACACCTCCAGGGTTATTTTAAAGAACAGGAGCATTGTTTTACATCATTATTTAAGAACCGTTCCACAACACCAAGTCCTCTTCTCTGGGGCAGGGATGATGGATTTGGTGTCCACAAATAGAGCGCAGGGTATCTATCCATGAACAATTTTGATGCCAGAGACAACCATACTTCACTATATGGTTGTCCCATGCAGCTGGCATTCTGAATATGGTTTAGACAGTATGGACACATCCCAGACTCCTCCCTCTGCTAAGGCATGGGTCCCGTTTGTTTGTCATCTGATGCTCAGCTGATGATTATGCTAACGGTCTTCTCCGTGTACAGATGGAGATCTTATTTACTGTGTCATTGAGTCATAATGACTGGCGGCATGTACACACACACACACAGGCTCGTTCAGGGAATTGGTGAGGAATGATGATTTAATGTTCTCTGCAGATCATTGCAGCTTGGGGACAAATATCATTGGTCACTGGATTCAATTTAGTTCATTTGGCACTTCATCGCTGCATGAGATATCCATCAGCACATTCAATTCATATTAGGCAAATTAGATTTATGTTCTGGAGAGATCTATTACATGTTCTTTATGGCTAAAACACTGATAAACTTCCTATCAAAATGGCTTGATATGTGTTGTTGCTTTTCCCATGGCTTGAATTAAAAGCATACTGACTCATACTAAACTACTACTACAGATATACTATAAATTACATCAGTGGTTCTCAAAGTGGGGGTCGGGACCTCCCGGGGGGTCGTGAGACACAGAGGAGGGGTCACAAGATGATTAAAACAAATATCTATAATTATATATAATAATTAGTATAATTAGCATATTTTAGTCATAATTGTTAGTAGTACCGTTTATACACTACATTATGCATTCTGCTACTAGCCTATATTAATATACTATCAAAAAATAATATGTCTGTTCTGCTTCTACCACCTCTGGGGATAGCGGGGGTTGTGGGTCTCTCGTTATTTTGGGGGTCGTGAGCTGAAAAGTTTGAGAACCACTGCATTACATCACCTTATTCCTTTCTTATTCACCACATATAAGGTGAATATGTTAATGCACAAGTCAGACCTGGCCACTAGGTGTGTGTGTGTAGCTCTAACAGAGATTCATCTTATTCTTGCTCTTGTAAACAACTCTCATATCATCAGCATTTGACATTTGACACAAAAACCTTGCTTTTTGTGTATTTCTAAGAAAAATAAATCATTAATTAATAAGATAATATTATTGCTAAATCCTGTTTGCCTATCATCACCTATTGCATATTAACCGTCCTGGAGGGTTCGATTCCTCCCTCGGTGGTCCCTTCCCAAGGTTTCTTCCCTTTTTTCCCCATTTTAATGGAAGTTTATCCTTGCTCGTGGGGAGGAGCAGGTTAAGGGGGTGTGGTTTGTGTTGATTGTGACGCATTTACCGTGCTTAAGTAAACAGTGACTATAACACAGTACTGTAACTACAGTATCAAGACCCACTGCTTTCGGCTTTTATTATTCCAAATTTGTATTTATTTAAAGGAAAACCTTGTACATAATTGGGTTTCATTCATCTCTTTCATGAATAATTACTGAAGACAGCAGTTCTTTTAGTCTCAGATAATAAATGATGCACTTTATGGCATACTTTACAAAGGAGGTTTTTAAAGTGCTGTTATCCTGTTTATCCAACTGAACTATTATAATATCATATTAAATAGATATTATCACTTGAGATAACTGAGGCGAAGAGATGATATTCATGGAGATATTAAAACATGAAATTAATAACCCCTAACTTTTCCTGGACGCAATAGCTGGCATTTCTGACAGCGAGGCCCCTGAATGGAAATGAGCAGCGATAGTCCCCGAGGGCAACCGGAGGGGGGGAGATTGCAGTTATCAGGAACCTCAGCCCTTCTCCCTGTGCCGTTTGTAATGCAGAGCAACAGTGCAAGCATGGTGCCAGCCTGCAGCCTACCAGGACATTGACAAATGTCCACCCTCCCCGATCACACACACCACCACCCTTGTCTAACACCCAGTCTTATCTGGAGTGGTCCTGTGCCATGCTGCTTTCCTGCTAGCAGGATCAACTATAATGTGTTGTATCGCTAGCCGCCGCCTCACGTCCTGGTCCATATGGCAACTGGCTTCATGACATGCTGCAAATAAATACCAGCCAATTATTTGATATTTACTATTATTAGTTCTTGTCAAAAATTATAAGTAAGGTAAGGTAAGGTATAATTTATTGTCCCATAGGAATAATTGTCTTGGGCTTCAGGCTGCTACATCACATACATCATTCATACACAATACAATACTTATGTTCAAGTTCATAAAAGATAGGCAGTACATGGCATATTCATTGACATGTTATTGTTACTATCATCATGCCATTAGGAATTTTTTCAATGATAATTATGTACGTTTATTTATATATAAAGCATTTGTTATTGGGGTCCCAGTAACATTGTGGTATTTGAATGATATGACATATTAATTAATGTATGTTGTGAAATGTATAGCCAAGGTAGCTGTCCTGTTTGCATATGACAGCTGGTGTGTAATCTCTTCTACCACTGACAAATATACTGTTTGTACGTCGCTTTGGATAAAAGCGTCTGCTGTTAGGCATTGCTTCTTGTTGCTACCGGCGGTCGTCTCCATCGGAGACTGTGGTGTTGTTGACAGTGATTCGGATCAGGAGCAAACCACACAACCCAAAGTTGTTCATAGTTAACTTACATGTACAATATTTAGCAGACTATTATCCAAAGCGACGTACAGTCAGTGCATTTGTCAGTAACAGAACTGGTGATTTATCAGTTGTCAAAGCAACCAACATTCTGTTAGGATAAAGTTAACAGCTATACATTTTACCACACATTCATATATAATATAATGAAATTCCTAGAATGTGGGACCCCGATAACAAATACTGCATTCATTTATATAAATAATTATCATTGGGGAAAAAAATGTTTATGCCATAATTATAGTATAATATTAACATGCCAATGTGATGTGTTTGTTTGTTTATCAATAACTACTGTTTAGTTTGGAATATGGTTAATGCTATCAAATAAATAGTTATTATGTGTATTGTTATTACCGGTATTTTATTATTATAATTGTATTAATTAATATTACATACCTTACAAATGGCAGCCATCCAAGTTACTAGGAATAATGTTTGTGATACTTATATGGCCTATTATAAAATGTACATTTATTCCTATTTTATGGAACGTAATGTCTGCTATATTTAATTTCAATCTTTAAATCGTGGATGCAGAAGCCATGATCTTTGTGTTCAGTGCATCACATTCACAAAAGGCCCTGCACCTCCCAGGAGATTTCCCTCCGCCACTTCCCTCACACAGTCACCAATAGCATGGTTAGCGTTAGCCTCAGTGATTCACCTTATATTTTGAAGCGGACCGCTTTTTAGTGCCACGTTCGTGGGCAACGTTTCATCTCTGAACTCACTGAGGGCTTGCTTCTTTATCCCATGGAGAGGTGGGCATAATATCAACCACGTAATTGTTACCCAGTATTTTTGGTTCCTGCTTCTGAGTTAAAAAAAACTGAATAAAAAAACAGTTTCTGCACACTAGCACAATCAATAGGCACAAACCTAATGACTAAGTAATTTAATCAAGAGCACGGCCATTATATGGAATGTTTGAACGTTGCTGAACTGCATCTTTCAATCCCATTGTTTTCTCAGTGAAATGACTCTTGGCTTGCTTTTCTGCAAGAGCTACTCTCTGCTCTTATCAGGTCCATTATTAAGTATACCTTGGTGGCAGAAGTGTCTGTTCAGCCCTTGCCGCTTATAACCCATTTTCCATGCGGTTTTGTAAATTCCCAGATCATCATGCTTTTTAGCCACGTAAAGGTAGACTCAGCGATTGTAAGCTAATGCTGATTATCACCTCACGGTCCGCTAGCTCTCTGTTTTGTGCGTGTGCTGGAACAAACAATCTGCTGACTGCTGAAGGGGAATTAAATTAACGTAACCAAAGTCCTTATAGGCAAGTCTCGCCACTCGGAAGCCATCTTTTAACTCCCAGACTTTTATTTTGAAAGTACTCAATGGCATTAATAGAGAGAGAGCTATAACCGCTCTTTCAGTGATCATTGGGACATAAGAATTGCACGTATACGATCGTGAGTCAAATCTGATAAAAAAACATCTTAAAACGTTTGGTGATTTTGACCCAAAACAAGGCTGAACATTTTTTTTTCTCCAGTTTGAAATTCCACTATGCATGCACAAGATTTCGCGACACGGAACTGGCTTAGAAGGCTATCCGTTCTGCAATTATAAAGCAGGCGATTGGCTCTTCTGGGGGAGAGGCAGGACATGTTCTTCCAACTGTCACCTTTGTCTCCCCTATATAATGTCTCTAAGTGGCATGTCTCCTCTATAGAACGTCTCTAAGTGGTGTGTCTCCTCTATATAACGTCTCTAAGTGGCATGTCTCCTCTATATAATGTCTCTAAGTGACATGTCTCCTCTATACATTGTCTAAGTGGCATGTCTCCTCTATACATTGTCTAAGTGGCATGTCTCCTCTATATAGTGTCTCTAAGTGGCATGTCTCCTCTATAGAACGTCTCTAAGTGGTGTGTCTCCTCTATATAGTGTCTCTAAGTGGCATGTCTCCTCTATACATTGTCTAAGTGGCATGTCTCCTCTATATAGTGTCTCTAATTGGCATGTCTCCTCTATATATAGTCTCTAAGTGGCATGTCTCCTCTATATAACGTCTCTAAGTGGCTTGTCTCCTCTATATAGTGTCTCTAAGTGGCATGTCTCCTCTATATAGTGTCTCTAAGTGGCATGTCTCCTCTATATAACGTCTCTAAGTGGCATGTCTCCTCTATATAACGTCTCTAAGTGGCATGTCTCCTCTATATAACGTGTCTAAGTGGTGTGTCTCCTCTATATAGTGTCTAAGTGGCATGTCTCCTCTATATAACGTCTCTAAGTGACATGTCTCCTCTATATAGTGTCTCTAAGTGGCGTGTCTCCTCTATATAATGTCTCTAAGTGGCATGTCTCCTCTATATAGTGTCTAAGTGGCGTGTCTCCTCTATATAGTCTCTAAGTGGAGTGTCTCCTCTATATAGTGTCTAAGTGGCATGTCTCCTCTATATAGTCTCTAAGTGGAGTGTCTCCTCTATATAGTGTCTAAGTGGCATGTCTCCTCTATATAGTGTCTAAGTGGCGTGTCACCTCTATATAGTCTCTAAGTGGCATGTCTCCTCTATATAGTCTCTAAGTGGCATGTCTCCTCTATATAACGTCTCTAAGTGGCGTGTCTCCTCTATATAACATGTCTAAGTGGCATGTCTCCTCTATATAGTGTCTAAGTGGCATGTCTCCTCTATATAGTGTCTCTAAGTG